>NESQ01000409.1:0-77060 GCA_003070745.1 Tuber borchii
TTTCGCTAGGTTGTTCTCTGATATATCCTGCAAACAGCATCCGGTCGGACAGACGGCCACGACGTATATGGTATTATGGTAAGGGGTCCCTCGGGAGGAAATCCTGAGAACTATCGCAACTGCGATATGTATCTCACACAATGTAGTGTCCCAACTTCGGGGCCACAGGGGTATGAGTAGGAAAATATGGTCTTGTATTTTGAGGGTCTGAACGTAGGGTCTGTGCACTCCGGAGGTCCATCCACTGGAATTCAATACTGCATATATGGAGCTCCAATATGTCTAACAAAAGTAATAATATAGAAGTTCTCAAATTCGTAACTTAATACCTTATTATATTCTTAAGGTCTCTTCTCTATTGTTTGATTTTCTCAAACCCCAAGGAATAGTTCTTACTACTCTTACTAAAATCTTGCTACTTCCTGTTTCCCAACAATTATGCATCTTCTTAAGATTTCAGCTTCATTAAAGAAAGTACAAACAATACTCTTTGACCCTGAATAATTGCCCTACTCAAAGTCAGAAAGTCTTCTGATATTTATTCTATCTGAGGGTATCCCCACTCCACCAGTAGATAGTCTTTGATTTCTTTCTCCTCATAGACTAAGTTTATATATGTAGTTGCAATGCCAATATACCAATAGTCTTTATCGTGAACTATCAAGTAATCAGTTTGAATAGCTAGATATCAATGCCCAATACACAATATGTATACACACTAGATAAGGAGTAGAGTATTCTCACTTATTTTCAAATTAGTAATTAATATCATGGAATGTCAGCTCTTCCAGTATCAAGAGTAGTCAATATAAATGCCCCTATTTGCTCCGACTTCAGTGAGTTGGGGTTAGATATTTGTGCTTCTATTACGGTGATACAGCCTCTACTAATAATAGTAATCTATTCTCATATGCATAATATAGAAACAACTATGAAGCAAGAATCCCTATTTATTTACTGAAAAGATTATACATTACTGATATTAACTATGAAAACGTGAACATATGATAACTGAAATAGACAACTGTTTATTTACAGTAGAGTTGGCAATTGATATATGTGAAGTCAAGTAACATGAGATATATCTCACTATGAGGAGACAGGACTCATATTTACTAGAAAGTTTGCACCTCTATATTCTCCTTATTATAAACTTAAAATAGTTTCACATATCAGCTACTTATATATCTTCTACTTTCTTTGATATGCCAACTTTTATAAGGTAACATCTTACAAACTGCTATTTGTAAGATTTTTCTTATAAAAGATAGTTTACAAGATTTATTCTGTTAGGTTGCAATATTGTTTCAATAATAGAGTTTGAAAATGTTATAAACTGTAGTTTGAAAGTATGTAGTTTAGTAGAGTTTAGAAAACATACTAGTACTAGTAAATATATTGATTTGCCTTTTAAAAATTGCAATTTAATACTATAACTATAATATGCTCTTCATACTCATTTAGGGTTCAGCTCAAATAGCCATAATACTTTTTAACAAGCCAAACTTTATGAACAATAGCTTGGCATATCTTACAAACTACAATTTGGGAAACCTTACAAACTGCAGTTTGTAGAGTATTACTCTACAAAAGTTCAGCTATGAAATAAGTCATTATAAGGTTATTTTAGTACAGGTTTGAAAACTACATTGCAGCTTAAAGCAGTGTTACGCACATAAAAATAGCTCGCCAGTATCATTAGTAGAGACTGCGCCACCGTAATGGAGGAGTGTATGTCCAACCTCAACTCACCGTGGTAGGAGCAACTGGAGGCATCTATGTTGACTACACGGGATACCGGAAGAACTTACGTTCCATGAGTATAATTACTAATTGGAAAGATAAAGTGAGAGTACTTTATTCCTTATCCGGTGCATATGCATATTCTGCATTATGTGTTATTATCTGGCTATTTGAACTGATCACTCCATAGTTCACGATAAAGACTATTGGTATGTTGGCATTGCAACCACATTTATGATCTTAGTCTATTAGGACAAAGAGATCGAAGACTATCTACTGGTGGAGTGGGGACACTCTCAGATGTAATAGATGTCGGGAGTTCTCTGAGTTCGAGTGGGGCAATCATTCAGGGTCAAAGAGTGTTCGCACTTCCTTTGACGAAGCTGAAATCTCAGAAAGATACATGATTGTTAGGATACAGGAAGTAGCGAGAATTTAGTATAAGTAGTAAGGGCTATTCCCCAGAGTTTGAGAAAATCAAGCAACGGAGAAGAGACCTTAACAATATAACAAGTTATCAAGTTTAAAGATTCGAGAATTCCTATTTTATTACTTTACCTTTATCGAACCATCATCTCCTGAGCCTTCCTGACTTCCCTCTGTTATCTCAAATATGATCCGGCCTAGCTTTCTCTATTTCTTTGAGTCAGTTACCCCATAACACTTATTTTAGGAGGTAGAAGCGATTGAAAAGCTTCGCTTCAATTAACAGTAAGTTACCGGTATTCTATAGATATCAATCAGTATAGTCTATAAAAGGCCTGAGAATGGCTCATTTTGAACGTTAGAAACCGTGGACGAGACTTACCGGTATAGTTAGTGTGAAATATGAGTGAGCCTGTATGATCGCGAAAAACAGTTCTCGTTTATATATAAGGTATCGTTGTGAAGGGAAAAGGTGCTTTTAGGGGACTAAGAAGGATGATGAGAAGCTGTAGATTGATTAGAAGGTAATGAAGGAGTGGAGAGGATAATCCGGGGGTAGTGAGGGGTTTATATAAGCAAAAGCATACTATTCAAGCTGTTTGTCATAGTATCAAGAGTTATAACAAATCAGACAAGTTTGAAAGAGACTGTTAAACGTCCCAACATAAACGTAGAACGTTCTTCTGTGTCCGTACAAAAAAGTATAGATGTACAGCTGCCGTGAGACAAATATGTAACAAGGTAAGCTTGTACACTTGAAAAGGTGGGTTGAACAAATATGAACAAGCTTTTCAAGAGTGCTTTAAGGTACAACGATGTAATAGGCAGGCTTGTGAGTACCCCTGCTTTCTTGATGTGGGTTCGGATAAGGAATATTAGTGTATGGTAGATGAACGCTTGCCATTAGGTTTGGCCCTCTCAAAGTCTGCAATACGCCAAATAAAGCACACCTGACCTTTAGGGTACAATTCATGTCGCTTATCATTTTTTAAACAGTGAGCGTAGATATAAGTGTTAAGTAAGATTTTCTCGAGATTTGTAGGAGTCTGTCGTGGCCCTGGGCCGTCGTTTATGTTCATGCCCGCAGGACCTCCAACGTCCTACCTGGATTTAGTCTCAAAGTTAATGTGAAAAAAGAGTTTTGAGCCGTAGAACGTCATTCAAGTACGAGTACTACTACAATCCTGTTCAGGGGAAGGTGAGACCGACCCGAACAGTTGGCCTTGGAATTACAAAATGGCCACACAACACACCTTGAAAGTTTTTCCAGTTCTCATATTTTTTCTATCCCTTGAAATATCTCGAATTTACTGAACAGACTGTGTGACGCCAAATTTCGTCCTATTTGTACCTTTTTGCGTACAATAACATCTATCTATAGCACAGTTCCGGTCAAGAACTAGTTATTCAATTACCATACCCGTTCAAGCACACTGAGATCAGTCTTGAAAAGTAAGTTTGATTTTCGCGTCTCTTTTGTGCTGTAGATCAAATCTAATTTCTTGGAGAATGGTACAAGAGTCTCAATGCCTGTACTGCTGAAGAAAGCTCAAGTCAAGTACCTGGTACCGGAAGCATATGGAAACAGTGCATTTTGACTTTTTACAACCTATTTGCGACGAAGAAAGGCATGCACGATTTCCCCAGCCTGCCGACTCTGACCTAACCTCCAATCTACTCAGGGAAGAATTTAGTACGGCTGAAATGAATATTAAAGGAAATGAGTTCGATCTCTACGTAAACGCTGCCGATTCGGACGTGGAAAGTTTTATTTATTTGAACACTGAGGAAAGCACACCATTGGTTGTACTACCGATACCGACGATGCACCCCACTGCGGGACGGTCACTACGGGACGTTGTATAGCCCGAAAGATCTAAAGATGAGATGTGGTCACCATTCAGAAGCAAGAAAGACTTTGCCCTTGCTCGGTGGTTTATCGAACAAAGGTACCAAAATATTTCATGGATAGATATTGCAAGAAGGACTTGGGGCCTGAGAGCAGTAATATTAACTCTGCTTATCAGCTCCTTGATGCCGTTGCTCAGTTGGAATCAGGTATGGGAATGAAGAGCTGGAAAGAGGGGTTTGTATTGTTTAGCAAAGCTGTAAGTAAATAGACCCTACAATGTCCTATTCTAACCCAAAGTATGAAATCTCGGACGCGGAAGGACCAGACGAAGCTTCCATAACACAGAAATTCTTTTTCCGCAATCCTATTGATTGTGCTAAATATTTACTTAGTTAAAGATGTTTTGCTCAAGATTTGGTTTACGCCCATGTGAAAGAATAGAATAGCGAAGAACCACCTCAGAGAGTTTATTCGGAGATGCATACTGCTGATTGGTGGTGGGAGACACAGGTAGGTTCAAATACGACGTTCTACGGCGCTTCCATACCATTTACTAGAACACAAAATTAACAGCCAGCAAAGTATGAATTACCGAATGGAGCAACACTCGCACCAATCATATGTTCCCTAAACGTTACTTGTCTGACCATTTTCTCGGGAGATAAGAAAGCCTGGCCAATCTACATAACAATTGGAAATATCCTATCGAGTACACAGAATAAACTCTCGAAACATGCAACCGTTCTTTTGGCGCTTTTGCCTGTCCCCCCAAAGATGCTCTGCGTAGCAGCAAGAGATGCACAGCAAAGGCAGGTCAACAATGAGATTCTTTGTGATTTGATGAAAGCGATCTTTGTGCCAATTGTTGTACTGGGGTACTCTGGACTTGAGGTTAAATGTGCCGATAGAAAGGTCCGATTGTGTTTCTTACGCCTCTCGGCATGGATTGCGGATCAAATGGAAAATGTAACATTGCACGGTATTCAACAAAATCAGTGCGCTGTCTGTGACGTTCGACTACAACAGCTAGGGTCCCATTTGAGATGTTCTGCAGCCAGATGAGACTATTGGAAATTCCAACATCTCTTCAACAAATACTGTGAAAACGACCAGCAGGCCAAGCAACAACTAAGAGATTGTAGTTTCAAATTGCTTCCTAGCATCTTTTGAGGGCTACAGAACGTTCAGCAATCTGACCTGCCCAAACCAGATATTCTCCATATCGTGTAACTGGGAATATTCGAAACACACCTTATGAAACGGGTTATGAGATTTCTAAAGAAACACAAATGGGTACAAGCATTCAATGCTATCTGGAAGAGTTTAGATATTTATACCGGTTATTCCACGCCGAATACAGACTACAGTCAGATCTCTCAGTGGACCGGAAAAGAGAGGAAGAATCTGGTTAAAGTGATACTACCATATTTTGCGGCTTTCCTACGTTGTCCGAGTGCGGCAGAACGTCCCATATTCACCAAAGCTCTAACCTGTGTCCGGTTGATTGTCGACTTTACTCTAATGTCACAATATACAAGCCATACCGATGGGATGATTCAATACCTCGAACAGTTCCTTAAGGTCTTTCCTGATCACAAAGTTGTTTTTAAGGAGTACCGAAAGAATAAGTCCACTGCTAGGAAAGTGAGAGAGGTCACAACCAGAATTCGAGATGAGCATGGTGAAGTACTTAATCAACACCGCCTTTTGGAGGCTAGATTTGCCAAAAGACGTTGCATTGCGGACGAGCAACGTCGTGATTTGGATGGAATTGTTGCAGATATATATGATGAGGATGTAGACTTTAACTTTGTTAAGATACATCTGTTGAGTCACTTTGGGGACCATATACAGCACTTTGGGAACATTCAAATGTATTCTCATCAGCAAAAGAACAGCCTGCCCCCTGTGCCTCATGTCGTTGAGTTTTACGTTTTGGCACATCGTGAGTGCTATGATCGCGATATTAAAAATCCCGTTAGTTTAACTAAAGAAGATGATATTAATTCTTTTTTCTGCAAAATATGAGCAATTTTTATTAAGAACTCACAGACCTTTTACATACCAAAGTTGAGAAATTTGAGTTCATAACATACAACTTTGTAATGTAAAATGTCTATAAGATATTGATAAAAATAGCTCATATTTTGCTAAAATTAAGATTTGTATCTGATTATTAGGGGACACAATCGGAAGCATCATTATTAACCGGAGTCACTCGCGATTAGCCAAAACGTAAAACTCAATGACATGGTTCACCGTGGAGCACAAAAGACAGATTCTTTTTTTGTTGATGCTACCAAGTCAGATAAAACAAGTCACAAAACTATGATCAAGGAGGGCTATTAGTGGTCAAATAAAAACGATGCAAGCCAACAAATACTACGATCATATTCTTGACTTGACAGCTTCTAAATTCATGAAATGAATATCTAAGCGGATCTATCACGTCCGATTCGAGACAAAGTGTGCGACAAACATCACAAACAGCAAATCGGTTTATTAACTAAACAACCAATGGGTTTCACACCAACCGTGGAAACCATTTCCCAGCTCTACTAGAGTTTGAGAAATTTTCTGGACATTTCAATTGATTATTATCGACAGAAGTCATCTGTGAGCCAATATTTTGATGTGGATTCAGTTAAACAGTTTCCTGTTGAGATATGTCAGCTTTTATGTGTCCTGGTAGAGAACTTTCAGGACGAGAGAGAGGTCACTTGGCATCTTCTCCAGTGTACCAGAACCCAGCGTTGGAGGTCAACAGGGCAGAGCAGGAATGATTGGGTAAGGGTGGATTCGGGTAATAGAAGTATTTATAGAACACTAAAGGGCTGTTATCCGGCCCGCATGGTTTCGATAATGAAAGTTCCAGACCCCAGAACGGATTTCGTAGATAGACTGGTATTAGTAGATAGACTATATATTGAGAACTCGTGGAAGCTCAGCAATATAATGGGACTTGTTACTATTACTTTGGGGATGGCAAAAAGCCCAAATGGAACAACCCAGATAGTCGTTAGTATCAAACGGATCTTGGGGATGGCGCATTTAGTACCTGAGTCTACTGGTACGGATAACAACCACTGGTATGTAAATAGTAGGATTGATTTAGAAATATTTAATAGAATTTATTGAATAATTTATAGTAGAAAGAAACAAACAAACAATGGTATGAAGGGGATGCGTAGTGGTGCATTTTGAGACACTTAAGAATATCGATAGTGAACTAACCGAGGCAACAAATAGTAGTGGTACAGAAAGGCAAGCGAATCATGAATGTCAGGAGAAGGACGAGAGGAGGTACATAAGATATGGGCTTCAGTGAAATAAAACAGTTTTCGCACGCATACTTTTGAAACAGAAGGGTGTGTGGGGCCGGTACTGGGGTAGAGAGTAGATATTATGACCTGAAGAACGTCCCCGAGGGGACGAAATCCATAACGGAGAAATCAAGAGGAAGAGAGAAAGAGCAAAGTGCGATATGGGAGGCTGAGAGAGACGAGGTTGTTCCAGAAGCAGACCAGGGGTAAAGAGTGCAGGTTATGATATGAAGAACGTCACCAGGGGGATGAAATCCATAACCGAGAAATCAAGGGGAAGAGAGAGAGAGCAAAGTGCGATATAGGATACTGAGAGAGAAAAGGTTGTTCCGGACGCGCACCAGGGGTAGAGAGTTTATGTTATGACGTGAAGAACGTCCCTAGTGGGACAAAATCCATAATGGAGAAATCAAGGGGAAGGGAGAGCACTGAGGGCATGATGAAGCGCTGAGACAAGCAAGGTTGTTCTGGACTTGCACAGGTACAAAATGGACGCACAACAGCCAAAATGGCCTGAATGGAAATGCACAAAAAAACAGGAGTCAGTTAAGCGAGACCTCCTCGCTAGTGGAGCAAGCTAGGGGCCACCTGCAAAAGAGGACGATAAATGGCGCTGAAGGCATGTATGGGGCTTTCAGAAGGCCTGTTGGGTCTTTAGCAAAGGTGGTAAATATATGAGGTACAGGAGGGCCTGGGGGAGGTGGTATTACTAGCAGATACAGGAAGATATATAGGTAATACATGAGGGAGAATTTTTTTTGCTGATGTGTAGTGAGAAGGGTGGTGATCTTAGTAAAGGCTGTGTCGAACTATGTTTCGAGAGAGACTTTCATGGGGAGTGCTGGAGGAGATGGAATGACAATATCTTTAAGGAGGAGAGCGAGGGACACCCAGTCTGTGAGGAGCCAATTTGGGGCCAGTGGGGGGAGAGTGGGACTTGGGGTGAGCAAAGTAGATGGAAATAGGAATATGGTCCGACCCTGTGGACAGGAGAGAGGCTTCCAATTTGTGAAAAATGCGATGAAGAAGTTGAGATGAAAAGGCAATATCGATAACCGAAGATCTGGCATTACCACCAAGCGGAAAGCGAGTATAGACCCCTGGGATGTTGAGCAGAGAAAACCCCCAGGTGGAGGCCTTGTGGAAGTAGGGGAAGGACAAGGCTAGCTCTGCCGATGAGTGTTGCCGAAGCGGGTCAGCAAGAAGGTGATGGAGTTTGAAATCACCTACCACCAGGAGGGAGGTGTCTGTAACAGGAAAGGCCACTAGGGGGCAGACAGTCATGCCGCTCTGACCCCTGGCCGGCAAGTTGTAAATATTTAAAATTTGAAAAGAGGGAAAACCACTATCAAAGAGATCTTTGGAAAAAACATCCAAAGCAAAAACATCAGCTCTTCCCATAGAGACCAGGAGAGCAGAAACCTCTCTTTGAAAGGATTGGAAAACATAAAAAGTGACCCTAGGTTTAGGGCCACTGAAGGAAAGACAAAAACCAGAATAACCGTGAAACCAAGGAATACGGGATTGCCAAACCAGGGGGTCCTGCAATGCAACAATTGAGGGGGAGATCGGGGTTGTCTCAAAACAATTAAAAAAAGATAAAAACACATCCCAGCTCTCTAAGCAGTTGTGTTGAACAAGATAAAGCGAATGGGAGGGGGCCAGCCCCTCAGATTCATAGGTAGTAGTGTGTGACATCTACCGGCGCGAGTCCGAAGTGTCTTGTGGGGCAGGGGAGGGACTGGGTGCCACATCGGGGAGTGGCCTACCTGTCTATAAAACAGAGCCGGGGGGGACATAGGGGTTGGAGGCCTTGGGGGTCTCCTGGGTATTGGGATTAAAGGGAATAGGCTAAGAGAGAGGGGTAGAAGGTCGAGAATCCCGTGGAGTACGGGACGACTGGGATCCACTTGGGTCAGGATGGGGGGCAGGGTCAGAGGTATCCATTATATCAAGGTCAGCAGGGGGAGCTTCTAGAGCCTGTGGGAGGGGGGGCTAGGGGGCAGGCAGGGCAGTCTCTATCTCTTGCTGAGTGGGATTCAGAGCAGTTGGGGCACCTAGCAGGTGATGCAATGCAGCAGCCAAGCACAGGGCAGAGATGGCGTTCCCCCGGGCAGGTGGGATTGGGGCAACTGTAGTCAGATTTGGCATGGGGGCCTCCTCAGAGTTGGCAGACTGTAGAGTCCTTGTAAAGGGGTTTGACATGTCCGAACCTCCAGCAGTTAAAACACTGGTGTTGGGGGGAGGACGAGTAGGCTCGGTTCACAACACGGTTGTCGCCAAAGAGGAGAACTTTAGGGGTGTCAATCATACGCCAGGCATGTTCGACAGAAACATGGACAACGACAGAGAATGTATTTTTCCCTTCTATGCAGGATTCGCGATTGGAGTTCAATAAGCAAGATCTTATGATGATAAAGTTTTTCGCATTATTGATACCAGCCTCAAGTAGGAGGTATAGGTCATCATCTTCAACAGGGTGAGCCCGCATAGAGAGACAATGAATGGCGAAGTGAACGTCAGTGGGAGTAAGACAGAAGGGTTTCTATAGGTTGGAGGCAACAGGGAAGGCTTGGTTGAGCCTTTTGGCAAAGGCATCAAAAAAAAGAGCGTAGTAGTCGGCGGGAACGGCTATGTCGGCAACCACAAGGGAGACAGCTCCTTTATCTTTGACAGAAACTCTGAAAGCTTTGGGGAGTTCAGAGCCAGCTTCACAGAGGAGTGAGGTGGCGATGTCAGGGAAGCAAATGCGGATATCAGCCTCATCACTAGCAGGGTGGGGGGCTTGAGTGAGATGTGAGGTGAAGAACCTTCTGGCAGTATTAGAGAAGGGAGCAGGACCTTTCGGGGAGGTGTCCTGAGTGGCGGCCGCGACTTTGGAGGCAGTGGTGGCAAGGGGGGACTTCATTCCCTTTGCTTTGGCCTTGGCCTTGTTGGCTCTGAGCACAGCATTAAACTCGGAGGTACCACCATGGATAACTTGAACATAGGAGCAAGGGGGTGGGGGGGCTGGTTCAGCATGAGGGGTAGGGTGATTCTAAGGGAGGCGTGCCATGTTGCCTGAGGAGCCAGGGTGAGAGGATACAGGAGCAGGGGGTAGATGGGGGCGGTTAATGGTAGGGGGGACAGGAACAGATATGGAGGCCATTCTATATGACAGGTCACATAACACACCTCGGATCTACCGGAGTTGCTCGTTGGGGGAGGAATTGGTGACTTGAGACTGCAAGTCGTGGACTTTAATGTGAAACTCCTCCAACTGGGAGCAGAAGGAGGTGATGGCGTGTAGAGACGCTCAGAGGAGGGGGAGAAGGGTGCCTTCGGCCGGAGCGAGACCATCACACTCCTGAGGAGACAGGGATGGCAGCTGGTCAGGAGAGAGGTTGATGAGAGAGCGAGTGTGAGCAAGTAATGTAGATAGGAAGCGGGCTTCAGGAGAGACTTCTGAGGCCGATAGAGCGGTAGAGGGGCTCCTGAGTGGGTTTGAAAGAGAGGGGGCTGAGGGTCACAGGAATCCATAGTGAGGACTTAGGGACGCGAAGCCTAAGTTTGGAGGAAAAATGTGTGGGAGAAACAATCGTCCTCTAAGCAACGTGGTGTTGTAAAACTTATAGTCAAGAAAATAGAGGACACGGAGCGTGCAACCAAGGAGGCCATAAGAACCTCTCTTTTATACCCGTTCTTCTCACAACCCTAACTCTTGTGACTCATACCTTCTCATCACGCGATCCTATGACTCACATTGAGTTATAGTGTGAAATCCTTCAGCTAACTCCTATGAGTCACTGCGTAATACCTAACTAGTGAATCAAAACACAATAAACAAGTCATGTGCGCAATTCGCGTCACATGCGTAAAACCCATGACTTATAACTATGAGTCATGTGCGAAAGTCATAATCATATGACCACAATCGTGAGTCATATCAAAACAATAAACCAATCATAACAAAGGAATGACCTGCTACTGCATAGTCATGTGAAATACTAAATCCTATGACTTACAATTGTGAATCATGTGAAAACCTCTTCCACTAGTCACCATTTGTGACACAAAACCAAACCAGTAACCTGTACCAGTTACAGTATTGCAGAACTAGTTAAGTTGAATAACTTAACTTCAACTGCTTCCGAGGTCTATCAGCTAGCCAAGCTCTTACCAGAGGGAAAGAGGTAGAATTTAGTATTAGATAATTACTTTACTAGTATGCTATTATTTGAAGAGTTATGCAAAATTGATATTTGTGCTGCTGGCACTATACGAATAGATGTACAAGGTTTCCCCATTGAGTTAAAAATTGAAAAACCTGAAGCAAAAAAGTTATACAATACCCTCTCCTCTCGCTCAATCATTTACGACGCTAATAAAACAAGGCATTACCTTGGGGTCACTTAAGTGGCACCATAGTGGACAATACATGTTGTTTAGTCTGGCAGGATAACAATTCTGTTTTCTTCATAACTACATAATATCATGATATTAAAAGTACAGAAGAACGAGTTCATTAATGCCCAAAAACTATAAGTACCAATGTAATTATAGTATGAAAAATCTTTGGCGACCCAACTCGAAAGTGACTCCCGATTTCTAGCTTTATTAATAACTATAACTTTCATATAGGTGGTGTTGACATTGCTGATCAACTCTCTAGCTATTATTCCACCCAGCAGAAAACCTCCCACAACTTGTATCCACTATTCTATTACCTTCTAGATACCTTTATCATTAATGCCTATCGCCTACTGAAGACTCTTAAACCTCACATATCTACTCAGAGTCAACACCACCTTTTCGGTGAATGATTAGCCAATCAGCATATTAATATTGACTTAACTGAGATTTCAGAGATCGTTGATAGGGAGCAATCTCTCCCACTACACTCACCACTTCCTCCGGTCACATTGAGTCAATACAGTACTCTAACTGTATCACCTGTCGTACCCTCCCCCAGCCAACCCCATACACCTCCTGCAGCTGTCCCACCACCAAAGTGCCACTACCACAATCCATATTCTGAGCAAACACTGTATATTTCTCCTTGTTCGCAATGCCCACAACCAGTTTAGTTTCCTCCTCTCTCAGGGCATACATATGAGCAACGGCCTACATGAACTGGCTATGTTTTATCTAGATGGAAGCGCGCCACCGGGATATGTTGGAATATTCGGTCTGTGAATAGGGGTTGTAGAGAGTGTAATTTTTCCTTATATTAGGACTGCTTTACTATATTTCACTGTGTACTTGGGCGCAAATTAAAGATTCGGAAGAAGGGACAAACAGAATGCATAGTTGCAACATAGATATCAAGGTCACCCTTTCCGAATCTTTAATTTGCGCCCAAGTATAGTTGTCGCCTCTTTGATTTTATATCATGTGACCTTGCACTTTACTCAAATAGGCTAGTATTCTAGATTTCAAAATAGACCGGAATGTCTTAACAGCCTATGGGATAGTGCAAAGCGACTCAATTGTGGACCACAAAACAGGCAAACCCGAAATCGGACTAGTCAACCATAACAAGAAATAAAAATTTAAAAAAAGGTCAGTGAGAAAGATACTCAAGAGGAGAAGAGGCCTGCCCTTTTTTTTTAAAAAAAAAAAGTGTTATTTGAAAACGTAGTTCAAGTTTGGAAAGTGAAAATTTTGGTGCGAGTGAAACATGTGATAGAATGTACATAAGAGCAGACTGAAACATACTGAAGGGCAGAGATGACTAAGTTCTAAAAAATAATCAATTGAAATCAAGTTATGAGAACAGTATACGGCAAGATTGGCGAACAATTTCGAATTCAGTGATACGATACTGTCAGTATGCCTCCTTAAATAAATTAACCTTACTCTCTTGATTCCTTCTCTATTCACCTCTCTAAGGTTGCCTGGAGGTGCATTATTGCACAGTTGTCGGCAATTCCGGGCCAACTCCGATCGGTTGCTACGGGCTTCCTGTTTCACCGGAGGACCCATCTTTAGGCACTTTACACCGTAGCCCCGCGGAGTCCTTCGGCCAGCAAACAGCAACACCCGTCCGCCAAGCCATGATGACACTCCCCCACCAAGCCCGATTACACCCACCCAGACTCACTGCATATCATATCATACCTCCCCTCAAATAACCCCCACCACCACCACCGACAACGTCACTTACGAAATATGTCAGGCGCAAAATACCTCCTCCTAGCCCTCCCTTCCTCCGTCGCGCGCAGCAACGACCCGGAAGATGCCTTCGAGGCCCTAACCAGCGTGATATCCTCCTCGCTGAACAAGAACGATGCATCGATCCACCGGTTCCCCATCCCCGAATTCAAGATCGGCACGCTGGATGCGCTAGTGTTGCAGGCGGACGAGTTAGCAAAGCTAGATGCTAACGTTGAAGCTGCCGTAGTGAAGGTTGCGGACGTGCTAAAGAGTGTGGTTGGGGAGGAGAATGCGGAAGGGCATAAGACTGTTAATGATAGTGGGTTTTTTTTGAAACCTTTCCTTGGAATTGCAGTGGGGAGGGTGGGGGTGCTAATTATGGTATGGGTAGGGCCGGTGGAGGACTACTTGCAGGGATTCTCGTGGAATAAGGTTAAATACCGGAGTGATAAATCGATTGCTCAGTTGTTGGATTCTTTACACAAGGTTTGCTCCAGATGTTATCCGGGGAAGAGTTCGAGAGTAAGCTAATCATTTGAACAGGAAGTAATCTCACTGGACAACGACATCAAAACCAAATTCACCGCCTATCAACAAGTTAAATCAAACTTAGTTTCTGTCCAGCGCAAGCAAACGTTCCTTCCCCACCTCCTCTCCTCTCCTCCCCACCCCCCAAACCATACTAACACCTCCCCCCACATCTAGCGGCAACCTCTCCACTAGATCCCTGGCCACAATCCTTAAACAATCCGACTTCGTCCCGCCAAGCGAATACCTGCAGACGCAACTAATCGCTGTCCCGAAGCCACTTGAGCGCGACTGGCTCAAGTCCTACGAAACCCTCTCTCCAATGGTGGTCCCCCGCTCCTCGCGCGAGATCCAGCGTGACTCGGAGTTCATCCTGTACAGCTGCGTCATCTTCAAGAAGTACAGTGGGGAATTCGCTAGTAAGGCTCGCGCCGCCAAATTCACGCCCCGGGAGTTCGCCTGGAGTGAGGGCGCGGCAGAGGAGGACGAGAGGGAGGCTAGGGACGTTGAGGCTCACGAGCGGAGACTTTCCGGTGAGACCTTGAGATTGGCGAGGACCGGGTATAGTGATTTATTTCAGGCTTGGGTGCATGTCAAGGCACTCAGGGTCTTCGTCGAGAGCGTGCTGAGGTACGGGTTACCGTTGGAGTTTGTTAGCGCTATTATTCAGGTTTGTCTCTCCCTCCTCATCCTGCGGGATGGCTAAGGTTATTAATGGTGGGAATAGACAAACCCCAAGAATGCAAAAAAGATAAAAGCCCAGTTAGACGCTGCTTATAGCTATCTCGGCGGCAACGCCTTCGGCAGAGATAAGAAGGGGAATATCAAAGATGATGTCGGAGACCTCGGGGCCGGGATGCTAGGTGACACTGAGTACTCGGCTTATTGCTACTTTGAGTTTGATGCAATCTAATCTACTCCCTTGCTTTACTTTTGCTTGGTATATATATAATTCCCACTTAAGAAAGATGGATGGGGACAGGAAGGGATAAATTATGATTATCCTTCTTTTTTCCTTTAAAAGGCGTTGTATATAGCACATACCCTCCATTGAACTTTTGTTCCGCCGAACTCATAAGATCGCAGAAGTGGAAGATGCCCCAATTGGAATCAGAGACGGCGATAGGAATAAATCTAAAGGAAAATCCAGAGAAAGAAAAAAGAAAAGTTGCCATTTTTTAGGCACAACTCTGCCTCAACTCCACCTCTAATAGCACACACATTTTTCCACCCCCACTTACACTCTCCCCTCCACCGTGCTCCATATCCACAAACAACCGAAGGATAAAAAAAAGTAGGAGAAAAACAAAAGTGAAAACTTCATCTCGTCATTCAGTAACCACTAGTTTCAACTATGGTAAAGAAATAATTCCCAGAGGAATTTAAGAGTCCAGAAACTGACGCAGCTAAAACTCCCCTCCTCACCTCCTCCCCCTTGTCCGTTTTCAACTCTATCCAACAACCAGAAAGCAAATACATAGATATCCCGTTCTTTGACGACGCATTTTTTTTTTCGTTTTTGAAAGTTCGGGGGAGGATTAGGTTTGCTGTCTGCGTCTCTTGCCGACGGTAGCTTGGAAACCGGTCTTGATGGCGCTGTTTGCGGTGTTAGTAATGGATGGGTATAAGTAAGGGAGGAGGGGAGAACGGACGCAACGGAACGTCGGGATCCACAGCTATTGCAGGTAACGAAGAAAAGGCGGTTTTCTCCCTTCTTGAGATCTGTATCGGGGGATTTGCATGTTCTGCAGGTAACATATTCCACTGTGGCAATTTCTGTTAGCGTTTTTGTGTCAAGTTTTGTGGTAGCGAGCGGGTTCGTACAGATATAACGCCTAAGAACATTTTCCAACTGCTTCTGTTGGAATTTGCCCCTAATGACCAACCTCTTGCTACCATCGACCGAGCCAGAAGTACCCAATTCGGCAAATAAGAATTGGGTAACGTGCTCGTCGAACCTCTTCATCCTCTTGCAAATATCGCTAATATTCGCAAAAATTGTTTTCTTATTCCCTTCCCTAAGTACCTGTGGTGGGGGGATTTTATAACTCCTCCTGCCATCGCCAGCAAGATCGGGATGCTGAGAACGTAGCAGAGTGAAAAATCTAGTCAGGAGCAGAGGGTAGGTGAGGTCGACAGTAGAGGCGGCATTCCAGACCCCGGTTCCAAGGAGGAGATCTCCGGTATCTTCTGGGAGGGCTGGCTCAGCATCCTCAGCACCTCCTTCACCTTCACCCCGAGGAACAACACCAGCCTCGGCCAAGGCTGCATCAAAAGAATCACCCTCAGCCTTCTCTTTGGAAGACTTCTTCTTTTTCTTCTTTTTCATCGCTGTGGGATCGAATTCGGCAACATCTCCTGGGGTGTCATCTTCGCCATCGGTCTTCTTGACCTTCTTCTTCTTCTTGCCTTTGAACATTTCAGGAGCGCCCTCCTCACCGTCCTGTTGTTCTCCTTCTCCAGCTTCTGCGGGTTCTGTTTTGTTAGCCAACGGTGACGTGAAGTAAAACCAGAGAGAGCAAGCCGAGGATATAGCAAACAAAGCATACAAACCTAAGTTCTGAGACTCAGCATTATTATTCTCCTCCCCGTTAGCCTCATCTCCATTTTCAGCCTCGAAAGCAACCGACTTTCTCGGTTTCTTCTTCATGAGCGAGGGGTCGAATGCAGGTGCTTCCTCAGTCATGATTGCAGTGATAAATTGAACGTTTTATAGCGGCGAGGGGTGAAAGGTTAGCGATGATGGTCGTGTCGTAGTGGGACTAGTGGGGATGGGTGAGTAAGAGGTGAGTCTAAAAAAAAATTAGCATAGAAAGCTTGAGGTGGGATAAATCAGGGTTTAGGGTTTTAGCTGACAAGCTTCTAGTCATAAGTGGCTAATGGTTTATCAGGGATTTTAAAAGTTCGGATCACATGATCAACTACAGCCCCTTGGCATCACGGTTACCGCCACTGCTCCCGCACAGATTGCCTTATAGGGCAGAGCCGCATTCCTTCTCCTTCCCTCCGACTCCCACAATTAACAATGCCTACAATCCAAGTCCTCCCTAATACCTCGACAAGTAGCGGTGCGAACTGGACTTACTCGAATCTACCTCCAGCCTTAGCTCATACAAACTCTTTGCCGAGCAACGCACCCAGGGCACCGCGTGCTAAACGAGCGAACAACACAGAAAACAGCGCCGCCAGGCAAAGGCAGATAAACAGCCGGATCCTCGATCTTGAGAGGGACAACTATAGAGACGCCGTGATAGTTGTTGGAAAGGGTGGTGTAGCGGGGAGGTGTGAGTACCCTTTCCATGGCAACCGCGGTCGGGTGAAGGCAGCTAACGATCACCCCAAAGCTTCCTCCCGGAATAAATCACAGAATGTCCGTCGAATATTAGCCTCCCAAAAGACTTTTGCGAACCATCTTGCCGATGAAGAAGCTCTCCATCCTACCCCTGCTGCGGTGCATCGGCAACGCGTTGAAGAAGATGGAATGGATTTAGATGGGGTTCTGAAGGAAGGCCTTATGGACGCTCAGGGTCCTGGGCAGCCTCTTGGATATGCTGCCTCCGCTTCTCGACCATCGGCGAAGCCAAAGAGGGTATTCTGTGAGATCTGTGGGTATTGGGGCAAATACAAGTGTCAGAAGTGTTCGGCTAGGTATTGTGGGCTTCAGTGTGGAGGGGTCCATTCCGAGACTAAATGCAATAAGTTTTATGCTTGAATTGGGGGGTGTCTGTGCGGATTTCTGTGTGGTCTTTTCTGTATTTGTACTGGCAATGGAGTTTTTGGTTGTTTTGTGCTATCTGCCTGGAAAAGGGGAACCATTGGTGAGTTGAGAGTGATATATCAACATGGGGCTGTCACTACCGTAGTTGCACGATCGGCAATGGAGGATATTCAATTGGGCTGGGGGGGTGGGAATAAATGATAGGATAGAAATTCATTGTTTACTCGCACCCTACTTCGCGGGGCAAAAAACGAGGCGAAGGGAGCATCAGACTGTAGAATTGGCAGCAAAGTAATGAGCCTGGGTGGTGTGTGGCAGATGACAGGCGATACCATGCCGACATTCCAGACTTCGAGGCCAGGCGGTGATGCATGAACGGTTATTATAAGCCAAGGTGCAGCACTAAAATACTGGCGTGGAAGAGAAGGAAGCTACATACCGTTCCGTATGTGTCCATTGTCGATGAGGCTGAAGGACCAATACCCTTGCCCTCCCAGCCTTCTATGCGTCTTCTTTTTCTTGCTTGGTAAATCGCTTAGGGCACTGTGCGAGTATGAGAATGAAGATTGATATTTGCTTGTAGTTTGGCCTATTGATTCTGTGTATATATGTTCATTAATAAATCTCGGAAACTCTAAGAGAGTGAAGACATTTACCTTCATCGTGAAATAACTTAGACTCGTACGAAAGGAGGCGGAAGGAAGGAAGGAAGGAAGGAAGGAAATGCTCTCCTAATCAGTGGCCTTTTGGTTCACGATGAGAAGCTCGGACTATGATATAATACTAGTTAACTTACAGCACTGTAACTTAGCAGATCCATCAGGACCAGTTGATCCCTGGGCAACTACCGGAACCGTAACCCAAGTCCCTTCGTTCAAACAGGAACGGGGGAGAGGAACAACCTTGTGTCAACCTGCAACCAACTCTCTCCATCATCACCACACCGACCTTCTTCTTCTTCTTCGACTTCCCCCATTCACCACCCTTTCCTACCATCCGTTAAGCCTCTTCCTTCTTAGCAACCTACACTCTCTACGCCCGTGGATTAACGGCGGCTTCCTTGTTTGGTGTTTGCTGTTACTGGAGGGAAGGTGATTGCACTAGTTAACTCGTTATTTTCCAGCTTCCGCCTCCCCGTTGTTGCTAATTTACTTAATCCCGTACGTTGCTTTCCTACCCTTCTGCCCCTCTCTTCCTCACTTATCCCTTCATCAGCTCGTCCGTCAGATTTTTGTCGCCGGCCTTACTGCTATTGGTTTCCCGCACCCGTACTCCCTGGTTCATCACATTCGCTTTCTGCAGCCCCACCTTTACCTTTCGTTCTTTTACTTACAGCCTTGTCCTATCCTCTAGCCTTCATCCCTCGCTTAGGATTTTGAGAAGAGGAAAAAAAAATAAACAAAAAAATAAACAACTCTGGGAGCTGCGTCTAGTTGGTACCTATGGCCGATCTAGTGGACCCTCTTTCCGCCTTATTACCTCATAGCGCCTCTCCTTCGTTCCTTGAATGCCTTCATGATGAGGATGTCGACGGACGTCTAGATACCGATGAGGATCTGGAGTTCATAGAGGAGGGTGAGCAGGAAGATGAAGAAGACGCTAAGCCTAGTGTCTTTAACCAGAGCTCTGACGGTAAGGACAAGGAGAGGGAGAGGATCTCGCCTGGACAGGACTCGAGGCAGAATGGGGATGGGGAAAACAAGGAGAATGAGAGGGAGCGGAATACAGCCAATGGAAAAATCGGAGATCTCGAAAACTCAGATCGCGGTGCCCGTCATGGTAGGGATGTCCAGGTGCTCCCTGAGGCCAACAACTCAAAACCCGCAACCAAACGAGCACCTTTGACATTGGTTGAGTTACCGGTGGATGTGCTGAAAGAGATTGTTAAGGAGGTAGGTTCTAGGTTTCTGTTGTACACACCTGGGCGGAGACCTATCGTATGGAATATCTCTATTTGCCCCCTCCTCTTCCATGAATTGCTGTTTCTACTACCTAGGCTCGCCTATTTGACTTGGGGGATTTCTGACATTTGCATAGGTTAATCATACGAACGATTTGACTAATCTATCGCTTACCTGTCGATGCTTACATGCTCTTTCGATACCTCACATATACTCACGTTTTGATATAGTTTGGCCAGATGCCTCTACTCCCGGAGACCGGACGGGTGTCGATGCCTTGACTTATGGGCTTGCAACTCTCACTGCCTCTGGACGTAGAGGCAATGATTATGCCCGATGGGTTAAGAAGTTCTCTCTGGGGAATGGGCCGAGTGATTGGGTGGGAGAGTACAACATCAACAAGGAGGGGGGCAAGATGCTTGGAACTTTAGTGTGTTTGGCAATCACAAGAATGATAGCGCTGGAGACGTTCTCTTGGGATATGCCGACCGGGGTGCTACGTGATGTTTTCAAAGCTCTGCATGACCTTAACGGGACACTGAAAAACGTTCATGTGAGGTTTCACGATAACACCGAAACTACTCCACCGACGTCTCAGGATCCTAGTCGCAGGGTTGAAACTCCTACCTTCAAAGGATTTGAGGGGTTGAGAAGCCTTAGTGTTCTGGATATTGACGAAATGCAGTATCTCGAGGAGATTAGTTATGCAGTGGAAAAATCTGTCGACAAACTCCGGGAACTACGTCTGGGTTTGGCGCACCATGTGACCCCCGGTGGAAGATGGATAAGAGATTTGGATGAGGCACCTCATGGTGAAGCTTCACCGCTTGTCCAATCTGCTGTAGGTGGAGCCCTTGGAATTGTAGTGAGCAGAATTGTCGATTTAGAGGAAGGAAGGCGCCGGAGGAAAATTAACAAGCTCCCTGAGAATGCAAATACCCATGCCGGGCAAAATATTCCTCCCCCCCCAGCGCTTCCACAACCACCAAGCAGTACTTCTGCGTTAGTAACTCTTGTGAATGGTGTTCCCGCTCCTGCAAATTCAGGCTTACAAGGAGGTGCTGGGTCTAACCTCATACCTACCGATGATGCGCCTCCGACACCGGCCGACGGAGCTTCGACCACTGATCCCTCCTTGGATGGGTTTGTAGAAGTCGAGTCTGCTGCGCCTGGTGCTGCCACAGCTGGAACCGCTCACGCCACTGCTAGCGTCGACGGAACTGCTTTCAACATTGTTGGTCCGGGAGCTGTTCAGCAAACCGTCCCAACGCTATCCTCGACCCCAATAACTATCCCTCAAGTGCCTTCGCCAGTACCGCCAACTAGTCAAGGTCCTGAGCCTGTGTTTTCAAACGAGTCTCCAGTCACTCCTACACCAACAGTAGGACCTTCCGCTCCAAAACCAAGGCCAATGAAACCTGTTGAAACTGAGGAAGAGAAGCCAGTGGTTCAACTGACGTTGGAGACATTAGAGCTTGAGAGAGTGCCCCTATCAATTCGGGTGCTGACAAGGGCGATTGATTGGACAACCTTGTCGAACTTGACTATTCTCGGTTGTCACGATCATGATCGCTTTTGGAGAGCTCTTCGTCATAGATTCTCGCCGCACCCAAACCATGGTTCTTCGATGGCATCCACGAATCTTAGTATCAATAAGCCTGGCTACCTACGCCGTCCTAGTAATCCAGTGGGGTGTGCGCTAGAGTATAGGATTCGGCTCAAAAAGCTTCATACGGATACGGTGACCGGGGCATTGCTTGCTTTTATCCGGGAAACTTTGCCTCCGAATTCTTTAGAGGTGCTCTTCTTGCAGGAGATACCCAGCTATTCCAGCGTGGTGTCAATGGAGTTCATCTACAAGTCTGCCATTAGGCGGCATAAGGGTAGCTTGAAAAAACTATTGATTGATAGCAATGTTGGACTTGGAGGTGAAAATGCCTCAAAGTGGATTTTTGATAAAGAAGTTCTAGCATTCATCAGTAGTGGGAAGATGCCAAATCTCCGGGAATTGGGGATGGCGATAGAATGGAAGAACTGGGTATGTTTCCCGGGTGATCATTGTGATTTCTGATTTCTGACCTCCTATTATAGCATTACTTTTTAACTCGCCTTCCTCTTATGCCGCAACTTCGATCTCTCTACATTCACTACGTTCGTGGCGGTCCACATATTTCGGACTTTGAGAGCAAAGAAATGGCCCAACAAATTGTCAACACTGTCATTCTCCGCCCAGAGGTCGAACTTTGCTATGTCGGCGTCCTAAACAAATGTTTTGAACTCTTAGAAGACGGTGGGCCAGACGATCCGGAAACGGAACCCGACATTCACTCAGCGACAGCGCAGCACGCGCCGCCTGGCGCTACCGGTGTGCCAGGATCCCCGGCAATTGGCATGACGGTAGTCCCTATAGCAATCAATAGTGAAGATGAGGATAGTGACGCTGAGGAGGAGGACGAAGAGGAGGACGAAGAGGACGAAGAGGACGGAGACGAAACTGACACTGATGAAGTTGTTGGTGATAAATATCTTTCTGACGATGAAGATTGGACTGGTAAATCGACAGACAAAGGCGTTAGGGTGCGTTTGAGAGAGATATTGTTTTACGATGATAAGGTCGCTGTGTTTAGAGCGAGGCATGGGAAACTGTAAACCTTTTCATTGGAGCTTTTTTTTGATTTGCTTTCCTCCCCTTTCTCCTAGTTTCGTTTTTAGTTTTTAGTTTTTATCTTTTCTTTTTTTCGTCTTGACTGCTACCATGTTTTCATCATTAGGTTCCCCGGTTTTTCTGTCTTGTTTTCCTCACATTTCCTCGTTTTACACATGTTTATGGTTGGGATAATGAACCATTGATAATCAAAGGAGAGGTTTTTCATCTCTGCAATATTTTTTTTTCGCGCCTAACAGAGGTCGTGGGGTGTAAGAATTGGCGAATGAGGGGCGGCATTAATTTATTCCTTTTAAATTGGTCTTCTCTTCATTTCTTTTTCCCAATGTATTTTTTGTCCTCATTCTGCCGTAGACTAGGCGGGACACCATCAGATCTTAGTGTTGCCAACATGTTTGCCATATGTCACGTGCTCGAGTGAGGATCTGTGGTTTTGTAATACGTCTTGTTTGGATGCCTAACTTTGCCGTTCTTGGGTATCACCAAAGAAATACCGTAAGTTAGCGAGTGTGAGAAAAGGTAAGTCATAGATTACGAAAGGAGTCAAGTTTTTTTTTATGCGACATCTGAGTAGTTTTGCGAGCCACTTTGCGGAAAGTAGGGATTTTATGGACTATGGCTAATCTCTGTATAGACTCTGTCTGCGGGGGCAACAACCAAGAATACAAGGATAGGCGATAAATGTACATGTGATCTGGAGGAGTAAACATCAGAGCATACTTATCACTTAGAACGGCTAGATAAGTCGTCGACAAATCAATAGTCGGTATTCTCCTCGTCGTCTTGTTCCTCGTCATCTTGTTCCCCATATCTTGCCATCGTCCTCCCTCTCCTCCTCCTCCTCCTCCTCCTTAGCCCATCCTGATGGACCTTGATAAGTGCACCAGTACTACTACCCTCATACTCGGCCCTCAACACATCCAATGTCTCGCACCAAAGCCTCTCCTGCAACTCCCTCCCGTACTCGGTGAACAGTTCAGAGAGCGGCTTAGTATCCCTCCCTTCGGAGTAAAACCCGCCATGCACGACGCCATCATCTTCACCACCCAAGGCACCCTGAACCACAACCCCAGCCGCGACGTCAACGCTCCTTCCGAGAAGCCACATAGAGAGGCGAAACAACCACCCACAATCACGAAAGAGCTCAGTCCTGGCGATTCCCGGGTTGACCATGTTGACGAGGACCTCGGCAGGATGGAGCTTTTCGCTGAGAGCACGGCCAAAGAGGATACCGAGGAGCTTTGAAGTTAGGTATGCGTTGTTGGAGGAGAAGTTGCAGCTATCGCTGACGTAGCCAAGGATGCTATCACCACTATTGTATAGGGTGGAGAGCGGGGTGGCGAAGTAATGACCATCAGAGGAACAAATGGTCAAGCGGGAAGGTGAAGAGGAGAAAGAAATTCTCGACGCCAAACGCAGGTTTGGCAAGAGGAGCAGACAGAGTAGCGCGGTGGAGATGAAATTGACCTGCAAGGTGAGTTCGAACCTCCTACCTTGTTGGCTGCCGAGCCCGTAAGTGCCCGTCATCAGACCGGCGTTCAAGATTGCGGTGTTGATGGGTCTGACGCCACCGCTCTGGCTGCTGGCATTCAAGATTGTGATGAACCGGCGGATGGAGTTGTAGTCTGCTAGATCCACCTC
The DNA here is from genome assembly GCA_003070745.1 of Tuber borchii. Classification (NCBI taxonomy): domain Eukaryota; kingdom Fungi; phylum Ascomycota; class Pezizomycetes; order Pezizales; family Tuberaceae; genus Tuber; species Tuber borchii. The sequence goes on from NESQ01000409.1 coordinate 23,933, forward strand.
GAATGTCCGGATCTTGACATTGGCTGGACGGAAGGGTTCAAGCTGCTGTCTTGTCTGCAGGGACTTTTCGCTACTGCGCGTCGTCAAGAGTAGGCTTTCAAGGCCCTGCAGGGAAAGGAGAATTTTGGCTGTCGCGAGTCCGATGCCGGTGTTTGCGCCTATGAGGAGGACGGTGGCGGGGCTGGTGCGAACGGTGAATGGTGGGATGGTGCGGAAGCGGCGGATGAAGTAGGCCAGCACTCCGTCTTGGTTCTCGAGATTTGCCATTTTTTTTGATTTCTGGGTTGGTGGATGGGGAGGAGGAAGTGGAGGAGGTCTCGCAATTTTGATAGCGTTTTCCTGGGGGAGGGGGTGAAACTTTGTGCTCGTATGTAGCAGGGGTGAATTGGGAACTTGGTGGCGGTGGTGAAGGATGTTCTGGTCGTGGGAGAAGGAAGACGGCAAGGGAAAGTATCAACGTGACCCTTGGTTGATTTTTAATTTTATTTTTCATAGAGGTATGGGGGTTTGAGAATGAGGGTTTAGAGTGTGATCAATGATACTAACGACCGGTTCTTGGCATGTAGCAGGGTTGCTGAATAGGTCTAGGCTCTAGTAGAATTTCGTATAGGCTAAGGGTGGAAATTAGTATTACATGAGCATTAGTTCTATTATATTATTATTTAATTTATAGAAGGAAATTTCAAGTTTTTCTGTGGGGGTATCGTATCTAGTGGATTTTTATTTTTTTCTCTTATCTTTGGGGCGTTCTGGAAGTACTCTGCACAATAATAGCTCGCCGAAAAAGCGCCCTACATTTCTTTTCCTCTTTGTTAAGAAAATAAGCTACTGTACTAGGTGTTCTACCATGCTAAGGATTTTGAACCTCCAAAGTTCCCCATGTTAGCGCAACACATGATGGTCGTTATAATAAACATTTAACCGAATAATTATCCATGATTGCCCTCTTTGCATGAGAATTCCTGTTCATATAAACTTACCGAACTTGTTAAGTAAGTTAGTAAAGGCCACCATACATACTGTGCCACAAGTACTACACACTGCGGTATATATCTAGGTTGTCATGCGTATTTGGCCTCTCCGTCCCCTCAAGTTGCTGGGTGGGCCATTAGAGCTCTTATATTGCTTGAGAGACTCACTGACTATTGTTGTGGCAAAAGTAGTACAAAGAACTGAATGCAACCTCTTCTCGGGTCGTGGGTACCTGCTCGCGCTGAGGTCTGCACATGCTGAGCTCTTGGGGTAATTTCAGACGGGGTTGGGATAATTGAGGAGAATGCTAACCTTGGTCACAAGTAATATCTGTCTAGTTGTGATGGTGACTGGTGTTTGGATAGTTGGTGTTGGATTATGGAACGGGTATATACTAAAGGGCAGACGTTGATATCAAGAGTATCATATAAAAGTTCGAAGGGTTCTGAAGAGGGTCTTAAAAAGATTTTTTCTAGAATTGGGCTTGGTGAGGATAAGCCCCGGTTGCGTAACTTTTTTTATTAACCCTTGGAAACCTTGGTTGCATAGTAAAGTTTCGAGTTTACACAGGGATTCCCCGGGAAGAGGGCAATCATGGATTGTCATTCGGTTGAATGTTGCACTTGTGTTGGAGACAAGGCGCTAACAGGGGGCTTAGGAAGTTCAGAGTTCTATGGACAACAGCCAGTACAAACGACTCCTTTTCCTCACATAATGAAAAGAGAATGGATAACTTTTCTCGAGCTGGTGCTGGCTAGGTTTATGAGGGTGGATCCTGGGTAGTGGGTTTTGGGATTATTTCTTGGTCGTATTATAGAGCCCGCCTTGGGCTGTTGGTAACTTATGCAATACTAAGGATCTCGGATCTCACAATTGGGTAAACGCTGAAAATATTTTCCTTCTACTCTAGGTAGTGTCTGAGTGACCGGTTTGCAGAGAAAATTATGCATGGAATGAGCTAATTTAGAAGTTTTATCAGATCTAGTGTAAATTATAGATATAGACTGCCGAGACGCCACTAGCAGTCGAAGATAGCAGCACCAGAGTCTCCCTGCTATGATAAGGATGCTAACCTTTTGCTGTAAAGGTAGATAGTAGAAGCTACTCTCGCAAACACAAAAAACAAAAGACATGAATGAAACAAAAGCAAAAAGGACAGTTATCGTCCAACCACACCACATTATCCGACTGTCAACAAGCGCCGATCAATACACCCATTGGAGGCATTCTAGTCCTGGCACATTTCCCACTTGATGAACTGCTCCCAGTCATCCTCCATTACGACTTCCCCTTCGTGAGAGAGTGGTAGAGCCATCTGGTCCTAAAGTTCTCCAATATTAACATTACCAATAGAGATGACTAGAGTAGAGGATGAAGTTTCACATACCCAAACGCTCTCCGCAACATCCACCATCTTCCTCTTCTCATGCGAAGCTCCAATCCTGTCAACCGCGCCCGCCACTCCCCCAAGCGTAGTAGCATCGACGGACTCTTTCTTCCCTCCACCGCGGAGTCTCTTACTCATGTATGTCACGGCCTTGAGCATGATGTCCGCAATTCTGTGATATCAATATAAATGTTAGCACTGCTCGTCTCCCCTCTAAAGGATAATTGAAAACAGAAAACATAGAATGATGAAAAGGGTACTAACGCAGCCCTATCCACAGGCCATGACAAGCGTCCACTTCGGCCGGGGGGCCAATAGATCGGCCCAATCTCAGAGACCAAGGCATGAAACCACTCCAAGAATTGAGTATTATTCTGCATGCCGATGCCGTGCCCGTCGAAGCCGGCGGAGCCCGGGACTAGAACGGTTCTAAGATGCCGGCGGAGGCGGTTGTATTCCTCTTGTGTGAGGCCGGTTGAGGCCATGGTTTTGGGCAGGGCTTTGGAGTTGCGGGTAGTAGTAGGCATTTTTGATATAATAGGAGTGGTAGGCCTGGTAGTTGGCTGAGGGCGAGTGTTGTGAGCAGGGTTTTTGTTGGTGTGTTTAGGTTGTTGGTGGTGGTGGGAGTTGAGATTTGTTTGGGGGAAGAAGATGGGTCGAGCTCTGGGTTGGTCGGTTTAAGTACTTGGAGGTGGGGGGGATGGCGCGTTGAATTCATAGAATTGTATTGAGTGTTCGAGTCACTGGTGGGTGTACTTTCAAGCTGGGCACTTGAAACTACCTACTTCAATGGATAGTAAAACCCCGATGTATGTAGAATGCTTGAGGCTCGATTAAAACAGCAAACTTGTTTTTCATCCTGTTACTTGTATTGGGTTTTTATTTTCCTTTAATTAAGTTTCTGTGGAGTTTCGTTGGGGATTTGCTCGGGGATATAGTGGTGGGTTGGTTGATACTGTCGTCGTTATCTGACCCGTCATAGAATCTCAATCGGTAGAGGGAGCACATGACCGGAGATGTCTTGGAACCTAAGCGTCCTCCATTGAATTTTGTGAGTGGGGGAAAAAGTAAAATTCCCGAATTATGCTGTAGAAGCTAACACTGTTATATTAGTCATTAATTTTTCAGTTTCTATGTGGGCGTTTCATAGGGTAGATACTCCTTGAATAAGTTACTTGCTTATTAGGATAGCCATACTTTATCGTATAGATGCCATTCTTCACGGAAAGGAAAAGATAGGCCGTAAAACTTCATAATATTATTACTGCTTTTTACACATCTAAGCTTGTCTCCGTACATGTATGCAACCTAGATCGATAAGGCCTTATTTCAGAATCTTGTGCTTGAATTTTCGTACGTCTTCGCCTGTTTATGTTCTATAACTGAGACATCGATCCTTATTACTCAGCCCGTCGCCATTTTGTGGGAGAAGTGTGAACGAGGGGGCTTTCAAAAAATTTGAAGCTCAGTCAAAACACTATTGCTTCCCCAGCCTCCTGCAAATAATTTTGTTTCTGCTTCTATTGATCCTAGTGGAATTCTCGTTCAGAAATAGTGATTTAATTTCATATTGACCTACCCTACATTGGCTAGCCACTATATCTCAGTCGGCAGATCAAGCAGACAAAAAAGAATATCTCGGATAAGGAAACTCTGAAAACAGAAGAGGTGGTTAAATGCAAGGTTTATTTTGTGGGATTTTGGAGGTCACACAGAAGAGGCCGGAGTTGAAGTATAAAGTAATGGGACTTAAGAATAAGAGAAAGATATTGATGCTATCTTGCTTGTTCGCCTATAGACGCACCTGAGACTGCTGTACTTATAGCAATCCGTACTATGAACATAAATCAATATGACTCTAGTCATTTCCTAGTTCCCCATGTCCCAAGTAGCCTGGCCACTGGCCGAACATATCCGTGCCACATATCACACTGAAGTCATACTTCCGACATGGGAGGCAACGCTATTATATAGTATCCCCATCAGGACTCATTAGGTTTCTCGATCCTAGCTCTAAAATAGGTATATCCATAAAGTGAATACGAGGGGAAATTGCTGCATTTACTATATCAACCCTTACCCTCACAGAGAATAGAGATAAGTGTCCCCCCCTTCCTGAGAATGAAAAGTTAAAAATTCTAACCTATACTTCCTCTCATTCATATCCCATCAATTTTTCCAAAACAACTTTTTAATGGAAATTCACTGGAGATATTGTATGATAGGGAAATGAGAACACATCAATTGTATGGCCTCGCTATCAAAGGCTCTGTCTGCCTTTACCTTAAAACTTGAAAGTGAGCCAACAGACAATGCCAAAACACCAAATCTTCATGTTTCATGATACCATCCCTCCACTCAAGGATATAACACCCTTGACATTAGTCAAGGATTTGCTTTCACACCACTCCACCCCCACCACTCCACCACTTGCAATATTACCACAACTTTGGTGCAAGCTGCAAGAAATCAACGAAGCCAATTCCATTAAGCTAATCCCCGCAATCACAACACATCACTCGCCTATATCAAAATCACTATCACACGTGCCACTCTCACCAATTTCACTATCCCCCACCGCCTCCACCACACCAGAGAATTCAAAATAAGCCTCTGCAACTCCTCTTCTATTATCACTACTAACTCCTATTGCCACCAAGAAGGCGAAATATTTAGCCGCAACTATAGAAATGGCGACCGTTAGAACCACCAAACTCCCAAAGCACATTGCCGAAATTGGCATGACCGCGGAGCAGTACTTCGAACTAAAAGTCCACATCAAGTCCATCATTCTTCCCGGCACTCCCGCTTTCGAGAGTAAGCGTATAGATAGCAAGGACCCGGTTTATCGTCAGTGGCTTATTAACGCTCTCCGGGAGATTGGGCCAAGATTTTTTTCGAGGGGTGGGAATGGGTTGGTTTGGCCTGAAGAGCGTGCTGGGTAAGTTTTCCTATTTGAATTCATTCCATTCTACTCTTTAGGGCCTGTTTGGTTACGACGGTTCCGTTCCGTTGCCCCATACAAATGACTATTTCCTTTCCATTCCAAAACTCTGAAACAACTGTTTCTGCAGGTAGAATAGTCACAAAGCGAAACAGTTGCCACTCCTTCATTTTATCTAAATAGGCTCTTAGTCTTTTTGATGAGCATTAAATTTTGGTATGCTAACGTTAGCATGATATGATAGGATCTCAAGGGCTGTTCATCAGGTTATCCGAGCCCTGGGCGCCAAGATTAAGCTAAATTACAAGTTGGAGTTAGGGGTTGCCGGGAATGGAACAGGGGATGGGGTGGAGATGGCCCGAGATAATGAACATTATGAAGGTGGTGATGCTGATGATACTGACCCTGAGGAAGATATTGTGATGGCAGATGAGAAAGTTCTGCCGGAGGACCAAGAAAATGGGGTAATGATTATGATTGACCAGAATGACCAAGCTGAGAAGAGGATGGAAGAAGAGATGGAGGCAGCAGCTATTGAGTTGGAAGACTTGCTTGCTTTGATGCAGGTATGTCTTCAAATCCCCCCCTAGTGCGATTTTCTATATTTGTGGCAGCTGACAACTGTTCAATATAGCCGGAGGCATTTGCTCAGTTCCCAGATTTTGACGATGACTATTTCGACTGGGATGAACTTATGGATTCTAATACTTCGGACGGAGTGCGCCATCTGGCCAACTTGGACCAGTGAATTCCATGATTTCGGAGTGATAAGGTTAAACTCTAGGAGAAAATTGGCCGCCTTTTCTTATTACTTCCCTAACTTATCATAGACACTTTTCCGCTTACACCCAGCACTCCCGATTGTGCTTCCCATTACATATCCTACTAAATTACTTTCTATAAGGGGTGGGTGAGAGGGTGGGCCGTCACTACTCTACTAACAATATCCCTTCAGTTCCTTACTATGCCATATCCCATTTTCCTTACTACATTCTTTCACGATTATTCTCTTTCTTTTTTCCTATTAGCACTTGCTAACTCACAGTTCCTTAACCTATCTGTTACCCCAATACTCTCTCTGTCCCCTTTCGCCTCTTTCCTTTGCTCTGCCATTGCTAAAACACCGCTTTCAACTTATGTTGCTCAAAATGAGAAGAAGAAAAAAAGGTATCAAACAGCCATTCGGACTCATGTATTTTCTAGCTTGGTGGGAAGTTTTAGAAACCACGATCTTCATATGCGAGAACTCCTTGAAATCCAAAAGGGTATAAAAACCAATTTAATACAGACTAATCAAGTTCAAATTCACAAGTCCTTCGAGATAAAGTCTGTAGAGGTACGCTAACACGATGTCTTCCGCCCCTGTAGAGGAGTCCGCCCAGCCGATATGGTCGGAGCCGTTAGGAGTGCCGGTCGAACTCAGGCCGAAGATTATCACAATCCGCGTGACCCACCTAGCGATTTCTTTAACAGCGGCTAGGGACTTAGTTTGGGACATATGTTTGTTGTCGAGCCGATTAGGTCGGTCAGGGCTTTCATTGTCAGTATTCCCAGCCGTCCAGTCCGTCCGTCTTCGGGGTAGGACGGGACGGACTACGGCTCATAGTCTGCCTTTTTGGGGGTGCTTGGATGGACTGTAGGGACTATAGTCCTAGCGCTTGGTCCTCTGGTACTAATCGAAGTTGAAATCATGCACCACCGAACCAATCATATAGCATCATGAGACATCATTCGTGCCGTTCCCCGCGGTCCCCTGCCGTCTTCCATCATTTTCTGCCGTCCCACCCTGCCCTAAACACACATGTCTCACCCTGTAGGGCCTGCCGTCCAGTCCAAGGACGGCCGTCTTGCAATTTGACCGCCCTGGACGGACTTCAGATGGCGTCCCGTCCACTGCGGAGGGGGTGTTAGAGTTGCCGCAAAGGGCAGCGTGAAGGTTTTGGTCGGCGGTGTTGTGACTTTTTAGTCTCATCAGCGTGATTCACAAAGAGTTGATGATGAGAGGGAAGGGTACTCTTTATATATAGCATGCTCCAAAGGTCCAAAAGGTTGCTTGGCTCGGTTCTCAGCCATTCCATGTATTTACCCCTACTCCGGAAATCCGAAGGGAAAAAAGATCCAACCTTATCGTCAACATCCGTAACATTCGGCACAAATTGCACCTCGAACTTGAAATAGTCCCTCAACATCTCCCTCAAGACATCTGTAGTGACCTAATTCCGAGCATGACCCAAATGCCCTGCACCATAAACCGTAGACCCACAGCAGTACCAGGTAACCCCCCTACCGCTAGGGTCGATAGGAACAAACAGGTTCTTCTCCTTAGTTAGCGAATTATAAATGCGAAGTGGTGGGAGGGGAGCCCCATGAGGTGATGATTCTAGATGCCGAAGCCATTCTGAGCGGGGAATAAGCTTTTGGCTGGGTGTTGTTATTGCGGTGAATTTTGGTCGTAGAAATGAGATGGCGCGAAGACGGAGGTGGTGGTGGGGGAAGATGGTGTGGGGGGGAGTGAAGAGCATGGAGAACTATGTGATTTGCGGGAGACACCAGACCACCTGTGCCTAGAACCAGCTAGCCCACGTCGGTTATCTCTTACAGCTGGAGGACTTCCATAAGAATCTAGAAAAATCTGGAAGTTAAAGAGGGTTACCGAATCTCAACGCTGGCTAGTTGCTAAGGACATGCTATTACGGACAATTATGGTAGGCTTCCCTAGCCAGTTAACCCACTTTACTCCTCAAGACCACCTCGTGATTCATCCAAAAAATTTAAATACAACTCACTCCACAACTCACGAAACCTCTTCAAGCTTCTCAAAGGGCCCTGCCGACCAGCCCCTCTCCCGAACTCTAAAGCACACCCGTTACTACTATCGCTACTTGTGCCTGAACGCTACAAAATATTAACCTCTCATGCACTCCGGGTATGGCGAGAGTCAGTGTATCTTGAAAAAAATTGTTAAGCTACTACATTCCGCCTTTATGAATAAGAGGGAAGCATGAAAGGAAGAGTTATCGTACTGTACTCTATAAGACCAAGACACCCACAACCTAAAAATAAATGTCAAATAATATACCCTACCTCAACTTAAATCCATCCTATTACTGGGCGAGAAAAAAGAGTGAGATTACCTAGGAGTGGGGAGGTTAGCTTATCCCAAAGGGGCTTTTAGTAGACGAAAAACTGAAAGTAAAGAACAAATAGACATCCAGGGCGAGCCTGCACTAACCCATATTCATCCCACACTAACGATACCGAGAGGTGGCGATTTCTATGAGACAAAATCATAAGCTCCAATGGGGCGGCCGGGGGTCTGGTGGCCGCATACGTTAGGAATGTCGGGCGTGTAGAAGCTCTATGACTCTATCGTGCCCATTTTCGGCAGCTAGCGTGAGTGGTGTTTCACCAGATTTACTGGAGCTATTGGGGTTGACATCTTCCCGCTCCAACAGTAGCTTCACTATTCCCTCATGGCCCCATATGGCAGCCAAGGAGAGCGGTGTTAGGCCACACTCCGTGTCTGGGATGTCTGGGCTGAGGTCTTCCCGCTCCAACAGTAGCTTCACTATTCCCTCATGGCCCCACATGGCAGCCACCGAGAGCGGTGTTCGGCCGCACTCCGTGTCTGGGATGTCCGGGTTGAGATCTTCCCGCTCTAACAGTAGCTTCACTATGCCCTCATGGCCCTTCTCGGCAGAGTATGAAAGCGGTGTTCGGCCATACTCCGTATCTGGGATGTCTGGGTTGAGATCTTCCCGCTCCAACAGTAACTTCACTATTCCCTCATGGCCCTTCTCGGCAGCAAACGAGAGCGGTGTTCGGCCATACTTCGTGTCTGGGATGTCTGGGTTGACATCTTCCCGCTCCAACAGTAGCTTCACTATTCCGTCATGGCCCCTCCCGGCAGCCCAGGAGAGCGGTGTTTCGCCGAATTTACTTGAACTATCAGGGTTGACATCTTTCCGCCGCAACAGTCGCTTCACTATTCCCTCATAGCCCTCCTCAGCAGCCAACGAGAGCGGTGTTCGGCCATACTTCGTGTCTGGGATGTCTGGGTTGAGATCTTCCCGCTCCAACAGTAGCTTCACTATTCCCTCATAGCCTTTCTCAGCAGCATACGAGAGCGATGTTCGGCCATACTTCGTGTCTGGGATGTTTGGGTTGATATCTTCCAACTCCAACAGTAGCTTCACTATTCCCTCATGGCCATTGCAGGCAGCCCAGGAGAGCGGTGTTTCGCCGGATTTACCCGAACCATCGGGATTGACATCTTTCCGCCGCAACAGTCGCTTCACTATCCCCTCATGGCCATTCCCGGCAGCCCATGAGAGCGGTGTTCGCCCGGATTTACTTGAGCTATCGGGGTTTATATATCTCCTGCCAAACAGGAGACCCGCTACTTGCGGTGCCTTCCCCCACCGACGACCGATGCTCCCAGGATCGACAAATTGCGGCCCAAGAAATAATTTCACCACTCCCTCATGCCCATTCTCAGCAGCCCACGAGAGTGCTGTTCGCCCATCATTCGTATCCTGCCGATCGGGTCGAATATCTTTTTCTCGTAAGAGCAACCTCACTACCTCTTCATGCCCATATCTTGCAGCCCATATGAGTGGTGTCATACCCACACTATCTCTTTGGTTTACATCCCATCTTTTCATTTTTATCAAAGTATTTGCCATTTCAGCGATGCCGAAGTACGAGATACAATGCAAGGCAGAAAATGGCTTATCGCCACTGTAATAGTCAGAGGGAGACCCCGCATTGATTGAGTTCCAAAGGGATTTGGCAGATATGTGACCATCGAACTGATCAAGAAGTTGGAGCGCAAATGTTTTTACAAGATCTGAGAGCTCCATTCGCATGTGGGTTCCCCAATATAAGGAAGAATATTCGAGGAAGGGTGTGCCGAGGGGGTGGGAGGACGAGTCGGTGGAAAGGTCCTTGACGTGCTGGGAGTTGAGGTACGTCAAGCAGGTTTCCGCAATCGTCGAGTGAGCTCTGTCAAAGTCGGGAAGTGTGCAAAGATGCTCTTGAAGGGTAAAATGGATCAACCTAACAGTCGAGGCACCCTTATCCACGGTAACAAGTCCTTGGCAACACCCTAGCAAGGTCGATATCGCAGGGATGTCATCGCTACCAAGATCATTTGACCCTATCCGGATTGCTATGGCGTGACACATTTCATCCACCTGCAAAGGCCGCCTCGAATGGGAGATCCACATCAGAACGGCCATCCCGAGTCTTGCTTTGTCTCCACCCTGAGCCTTTATCCTTCCTAGAGTTGCTTCGTACACGCCTCCCAAACCTAAGCCATCCTTCACTGCGCTCAGCCTTTTTCTCCTTCGACCTATAGTTGTCTCTTGCAGGATCGTCTCGATGCTTAAGAGTGCAAGCAGGAATCTAGATGCAATATCTTTCAGCACGCAACTTTGGGCAAGTGTCCCCGCTTTCTACTCACATTTCCGAAACTATTTCGGGAATATCCCTCATAATTTCCTCCTCCAAGCTCTCGTCCATCGCATCCGGCATCGTATCCTCTTTTAATTTCGCTCGGAGGAAGATGATGATATCATCCTTTGTGGGCGTTATAGATCTGGTCGTTGCCCTCCCAGCAAGATGCCTCTCGACCTCACCCCGGATATGTGGTCTCCCGGTCAGAAATATCCGAGCACCCGGGGAGTTCTGGAGAACTTGGTTGAGTGAATCGAGAAGCTTCACCCGATGCCCTGGCGGGCACTCGTCCAGCGCATCCACACATATAAATGTATGCCTCGAGGATGAGATATCCTTCAAGAACTCCACCATTTCTGCAAGCGCTAGCCTCTGGCCACCAATGGCCTTCTCTCGGCCCCGAAACGCTTTGACTATTCTTTCAGGGATCTCGTCCAGTCCACTGACAACCTGCTTCAGCACCGCACCCAGAACAGCACCTGGGGATTGCTCCTCCTGAGCAGCGAAGTCGAAGTAGATGCACGCAACGGTAGCGCTTCCCCCCGCGGCCTGCTTGCATAAGGTATCTATCACCAGCGAGCTAACATCACAGCTTATTAGCAATACCTTTTTTTCCCGAGTATCTTCTCTCTCACCTGATGAAGGTCTTGCCAACCCCCGGACCTCCGTAGCAAAACAAGGCTGCGCCATTAGATTCACCCAAATGAATACCACCAACCCAACTCCGATATTCTTGAGTTTGTAAAAGCCAGTCCCCCACCTTGTCGACCCTACGGGCTTGGATGTCGTGGTGCCGTCTCTGGGGTTCGAGTGGAGATAGCCAGGCTAAAATTTCAGACCTCTCGTCGGCCATCGTATAGGTATTCCACACATTGGTATTATTAAAACTGTTGACATTATCGTTGATATGGTGTTGAGACATTTTGCATATTTCGCTTCTCCGAAGAGTGTAAAGGATGGGTTCTTGAAAGATTTTATATAGAGTCGGCCGATGGAAGTCCTTGAGGGCGAAGAAAGGCGGGGGTGATTGCCACCTTGACCCTCGCAAGCGAAAGCCCGGCCAATCTGTGAAACCAGCATAACGCTCCCCGGAGGGGGGAGGAGCCTGGAGGGGGGAGGAGTGCCAAGTACTGCTGGGCAGAATGGGGTAGTAGATTGGAGTTACTAGACTGGATGTGGAGAATGATCAAAGGAAAAGTACTCGTACATGGCATTTCTAACCACCTTGAAGAATATAATTGGTTAGCCACTACTTGGCACTCGCGCCCCCTCCAAGCTCTCCCCCCCTCAGGTTATCCGAGCCCTTGGCGCCAAGATTAAGTTGAATTACAAGGTGGGGTTGGGGGTTGCTGGGAATAGAACAGGGGATGGGGTGGAGATGGCCCGAGATAATGAACATTGTGAGGGTGGTGATGCTGATACTGACCCTGAGGAAGATATTGTGATGGCCGATGAGAAAGTTCTGCCGGTGGAGCAAGAAAATGGGGTAATGATTATGATTGACCAGAATGACCAAGCTGAGAAGAGGATGGAAGAAGAGATGGAGGCAGCAGCTATTGAGTTGGAAGACTTGTTTGCTTTGATGCAGGTATGTCTTCAAATCCCCCCCTGGTATGAAATCCCATATTTGTGGAAGCTGACAACTGTTCAATATAGCCGGAGGCATTTGTTCAGTTCCCAGATTTTTTGACGATGACTATTTTGACTGGGGTGAACTTATTGATTCTAACACTTTGGACGGAGTGCGTCATCTGGCAAACTTGGACCAGTGAATTCCATGATTTCGGAGTGCTAAGGCTAAACTCTAGGAGAAAATTGGCCGCCTTTTCTTATTACTTCCCTAACTTATCATAGACACTTTTCCGCTTGCACCCAGCACTCCCGATTGTGCTTCCCATTACATATCTTATTAAATTTACTTTCCATACCTGGTGGGTGATGTTGGAATTATTGGTTGCTGATCTACATACTCAACTTATCGAGCATGCATACAACCCCACGGATATGCACACACCCGACCCATTAACATTCAGACAAATAAGTTCACGGCATATGCACTACGGATATATGCGCACACCAGGGAGCAAGTTCTTTGATGCTACCCAGTATATTAAGCATAGGCGCAGCCTATGCTGTTATCGTTCGACAAACTTCGGACAAGCGCTTTGGATCGGTGAAGATGTCGGATGCGAGTAGGCTACTGAGCTTGAAGAGTGTGCGTCGATCGAGTGCATCGAGCATCGGGGGAGCGCGAGTGTGCGGAGCGTGTGCGGAGGTGTGTTGGGGGCAGTAAGAGATTGTTAGGGTTGGGCATCATGTTGTGAGCTATTGGTTGTGGTAGAGTCATGAGCGTTGGAGCTGAGAAGTTTTCCTATCTATTGTGCGTTGGTGATCGAACTCTTTATTGTAGCTTTGATCTTGGTGGTTTGTTTATGAGCCAGTTGCTCTGTCATTCCTATCTGTATTGCGCATTTTGTATCGTCGGAGGGTGGCCTATAGGTTCTTCATTTTGTTTAGGTGAGAAGGTGGGCCCGTCACTACTCTACTAATAATATCCCTTCACTTCCTCGCTATGCCATAGCCCATTTTCCTTACTACATTCTTTCACGATTATTCTCTTTCTTTTTTCCCATTAGCACTTACTAACTCACAGTTCCTTAACCTATCTGTTACCCCAATACTCTCTCAGTCCCCTTTCACCTCTTTCCTTTGCTCTGTCCTTGCTAAAACACCGCTTTCAACTTATGTTGCTCAAAAAGAGAAGAAGAAAAAAAGGTGTCAAACAGCCTTTTGGCTTCATGTATTTTCTAGCTTGGTGGGAAGTTTTAGAAACCTCGATCTTCATATGCAAGAACTCCTTGAAATCCGTATCATGACTAGACTAATTGTGGCTTCTTTATAATTGGGAGTCAGAATCACACACTTGAACACATTTCGGAAGGCACGTAGGGCAAGTAGCCTGTATCAACATTAGGCACGGCGATATGTAGCTTCCGGTGCATGTTTGGAGAAGGAAGGCAAGGAAAACAAGAATATGCGAGGCTTCCTAAAGAGAGCAATAAAAGGGTATAAAAACTAATTTAATACAAACTAATCAAGTTCAAGTTCACAAGTCCTTCGAAATAACGTCTTTAGAGCTTAAGATAGCGAGAGTGCGGACGTTGTCGCAGAATGTAGAAAGGGTGCAGAGGCAGGGTAGCACGATGTCTTCCGCCCCTGTAGAGGAGTCCGCCCAGCCGATACGGTCGGAGCCGTTCGGAGTGCCTGTCCAATTCAGGCCGAAGATTGTCACAATCCGCGTGACCCACCTGTTGGATGGTGGCCTATAGGGCATGGGGTTATGCAGGTTTGCGGTCATGAAGGGTTGCAGTCATGCAGGTTTACGGGTATGTGGTTAGGTGACGGAAGGATACAGGGCATGTCTCTTTGTGGTTTCCTACGGTTTTGCACCTAGTAGAGGCTTTGTTCTTTTCACATCCTATGCCGGTTGGCATAGGGTATTGGTTTTATGGTTTCTTTTATTTCCTGGGTATACGGAAGTTTGCGCATTAGCATTGTTGAGTTTGAGGTTTCATGGATCGTGATAGATCATGGGAAGGTTCCAGATTGCAGGAGTTTTCTTTTGTTAGCTTCATGTGTTTCTTTAGAGTTCGTTTAGTTTCCTGCATGTTAGTTTGTTGTTGTTGACGGAGATATATATCTCCTAGTTTGTTCTTAGCTAGTATGGGAAGAACGAGAGAGTTAGAGAACGTATCGATCCTTCATTCCCACACTTGTTTCTCACTCAGAGTCTTTCGTGATCCCACTTTTGTTCACTCCTTCTTCAGTGCTTTCGTTAGGCACGAACACCACCTCCGAACCAATCATATAGCATCATGAGACATCATTCGTGCCGTCCCCCGCGGTCCCCCTCGGTCCCCTGCCGCCTTCCACTATTTTCTGCGGCCCCCCTGCCCTAAACACACATACCTCACCCTTTAGGGCCCGCCGCCCGGCCCAAGGACGGCTGCCTTGCGATTTGACCGCCCTCGACGGACTACAGACAGCCGTCCCGCCCAGCCCAGGGCCCTTGGCAGTCCCCCCAGACGGTTGGGAACACTGCCGGAGATTGCCACAACCCGCGTGACTCACCTGGCGATTCCTTTGACAGGGCTAGGGATTTGGTTGGGGACATGTCTTCGTTTGTCGAGCCGATTAGGTCGGTCAGGGCTTTCACTGGGGAGGGAGGGAGTGGTAAAGTTTCCGCAAAGCGCATTGTGGAGTTTTGGTGGGCGGTGTCGTGGCTTTTTAGTCTCATCATCAGCATGACTCACAAAGAGTTAACGATGAGAGGGAAGGGGGTACTCTTTATATATAGCATGCTCCAAAGGTCCAAAAGGTTGCTTGGCTCGGTTCTCATCCATTTCATGTATTTACCCCTACTCCGGAAATCCGAAGGGAAAAAAATTCAACCTTATCGTCAACATCCGTAACATTCGGCACAAATTGCACCTTGAACCCGAAATAGTCCCTCAATATCCTCCGCAAAACATCTGTAGGGACATAATTCCGGGCATGACCCAGATGCCCAGCATCATAAACCGTAGACCCATAGCAGTACCAGGTAATCTCCCTACCGCTAGGGTCGATAGGAACAAACAAGTTCTTCTCCTTCGTTAGCGAATTATGAATGCAAAGTGGTGGGAGGGGAGCCCTGTGAGGTGATAGTTCTAGATGTCGAAGCCATTCTGAACGGGGAATAAGCTTTTGGCTGGGATGTTGTTATTGCGGTGAATTTTGGTCGTAGAGATGGCGCGGAGGTGGTGGAGGATAGTGTGAAGGGGAATGAAGACTGCCTGTGCCTAGAACTAGCTAGCCCACGCCAGTTATCTCTTACAACTAGAGGACTTCCATAAGAATCTAGAACAATCTGGAAGTTAGAGAGGGTTACCGAATGTCAACGCTGGCCAGTTGCTAAGGACATGCTGTTACGGACAACTATGGTAGGCTTCCCCAGCCAGTTCACCCACTTAACCCCAAAACCACCTCTTGACGCATCCAAAAAATTAAAATACAACTCACTCCACAACTCCCGAAACCTCTTCAAGTTGCTCAAGGGCCCTGCCGACCAGCCCCTCTCCCGAACTCTAAAGGACACCCGCTTTCTAATATTCTGCCTTATATTCGGGGCTCCACTCGAAACAGGACCCTTCACATTACGTTAAATTCTTCGCGCTAAGGCTACGTAGCGACTGGAGTAATCACGTAGCCCCTAAAATCCTCTTGTAAGGATCGCTACTCGTGCAGTTTTGATTTGAACTTATTCGGCAGTCTTCACAGAAAATCAGTATTTGCGACTGTAGATTGTTTGGTGGAGGAAGAAGGCTGTGATATCGACCAAGGAGGCACCATGGGTAATATACTCGTGCGAGCGGCTTGCCGTGGGGACGAGGAAGTGGAAGATATGCTACCCGGACAGGACGACATCAACGCCAGCAAACCAAATGAGAAGGGCCAAACACCTCTGTGGTTGGCTGCTTGGAATGGGCAGGAGGAAGTGGTGAAAATGATACTCGGACGTGGCGATGTCGACCCCAACGGATCAGATAATGAAGGCAAAACACCACTATTGTGTGCTGCCCAGAATGGGCACGCAGGAGTGGTGAAAATACTACTCGAACAGATCGACATCGAACCCGAGGAACCAGATCAAGCAGGCCAAACACCACTCTGGAATGCTGCTGCAAATGGGCACGAGGGAGTGGTGGAATTACTGCTCGGACAGGTCGAGGTCGACCCCAACACACCAGATAAATGTGGCAAAACACCACTCTTTTGTGCTGCCCTCAATGGGCACGCAGGAGTGGTGGAAATACTGCTTAGGCGGACCGACATCGACCCCAACATACAAGATAGCGAAGGCCGAACACCGCTCAGTTCTGCTGCTGGCAATGGGCACGTGAGAGTAGTGAGAATACTGCTTGAACGAGACGATGTTGGCGTTACCATGAGTTGAAACCTACTATGGCCGGACCTCGTGCTTCGTGTCCTTACTAGAACCATCGAGTGTTTGGAAAGTTCCTTTGTATGTTTGACTTACATAGTGAAAATATGGAGCGACGGAGATCCAACAGACCAGCGCTAGCTATCAACCATGATACCCAGTTAGTAACTGTATTGTTTGAGATGTGAGACAGTGATGGATTTCATACATTTCCACTCTGTGCTTTCCTTTCCTGTCTCTCTGATTTTCGCCGACTCTCTCTCTCCTAAGAGACCTTATTGCTCGTGTTTCCTTATATGACAACTCTCGTTTATATCATCTCTTTTCTTCCACTTATTAGATACGAATCTATTCTATTCGCTCGCCCTGTTGCTCTTGTAGAGAAGTGAATATATCGGTAATCCAAGATTCGCCCAATACACTTCACAACTAGTGATGGACACGATCAGATCATGATCGAGTTTTGCTCGACTATAGTCTGCCCGATCGCCTGGATCATAGGGGCCCTTCCATCAGATCATGCTCAAGCAGATGATCCGTGATCTGATCGATTTACGCGATCACGGGTACTACTCGATCATGCTCGACCATCCTCGAGCATCTTAAATCATGACCGATCACTCTGCTAATCTTAGTAATTGGGTGATGCGATGAACTTATATAAAGGGAGCTGTCCGCGCACTGGATTGAATTCTTTCGGCCAGGTTTTACGCTGTTAGTTCTTCAACAAACTACCATCCTAACTACTGACTTTACCATACTGTCACCATTCTCATCGCTTCGGGCCTATGGTAAGCTAGGTAGCTAGTGAATGCCGCCAATGACTCTGGATCGGCCGCAAATTGCCGTGATGCACTAGGTGGACTATAGGGTAAGGATCTTCTGTTCTTGTTATAACGTGAGTGTAAATACCCATAATCCATACTGAATGAATATTTCATTCCCGATAGACACAAAATCGATCATACTCGAGCCTATGATCGATCACTCTATCAGGGTCCCCCGTTTCATCGATCATTCGATCGTGATCGTGCCCATCACTATTCACAACTTACAAGGTTAGCAAGGTTAAGCACCTCTCCGTAGTGGTTCCTCGGATGGGAATGCTCGTATCATACATAGCCAAGCCTCTCTCTCGATCCCCTTATGCAGTTAAGTAAGGGTACCAGATTCTATTTATAATCTCGAGTTTAACGTTGGTAGGGGGGTACTTCTATTTGTTTTAGGGTAATCTGGTGTTGTTCGGAGTTTCCCCTCGACAGTAGACCTGAAATGTTAATTGCATAGTGTCGGTTTTAAAAAGGCTTTGTACTCTGCAGTACAGTACCAGTCTAATCCTAAGAGTCATTATATCATTATCTTCCTCTCCCGATTCTTGTTTGTCAACTCCTCAAAGCCTCTACTCCGTCCCTCTAATCTACTGATACCTCCTTTAGAAAATATATGGCTAACCCTTGAACAGATACTTTGTGTTGTCCACCCCCATGGATTAGGAGCGAGAGGCTGATGACATAAAAATACTTCTGTGCAAGTGCGACGCGGGCTCTCTCCAATGAAAATCTCTTCGATGCCTCTCCTCCGCCCAATTTGTCGTAGCTCTCCAGCCCAACACTGCTTCCGTACGGCGACCCCCATATAGTAGGTATTTTCTCCTCATCCTCTATTTCTGCTAACCATATTTATAACGCCTCCTACTTGTACCAGTATACGAAAATCGCGCATTCAAGATTTAGGACGCATAGAATAAGTATAATACAAAAACACAAGACATGAGACCGCTCTAGAAATAAGTTAGTCCTTCTCTACAATTACACCATCC
The DNA here is from genome assembly GCA_003070745.1 of Tuber borchii. Classification (NCBI taxonomy): domain Eukaryota; kingdom Fungi; phylum Ascomycota; class Pezizomycetes; order Pezizales; family Tuberaceae; genus Tuber; species Tuber borchii. The sequence goes on from NESQ01000409.1 coordinate 42,495, forward strand.
TATTTCAAATATCCATTTATAATCTTACGCTACTACTATCGCTACTTGTGCCTGAACGCTACAAAATATTAACTTCTCATGCACTCCGGGTATGGCAAGAGTCAGTGTATCTGGAAAGAAATTGTTAACCCACTACATTCCTCCCCTATGAATAAAGGGGAAGCATGCAAGGAAGAGTTATCGTATTGTACAGTACTATCCCTTCGCTCGTAGTGCAATTTAGGCCATCGCAATGACTGATTAAACCTCTTATTCTTGTCTAATATGCAACCAAAACAATAAAATAATGCTTAGAAAAAATATATATAATAATTTTCAGTACTACTCAAAAAGAATCCCAATTTATCTAATGTTTTTCTCTCAATCCACAATGGTGGTGTTGGGTCTTAGTTAATAGGAGATTATTCCTTCTGTTGATATCTAAAAATCCAACACATTGACTAAAGCTATGTAACTAAAAAGAGTGTGTCCTATTATAATCTGTAGAGGTTCTCTTCTATGTCTGATTTTTTTCTACTCAATCAGATTAAAATTAGGGTTGGGATGAGGGTCTACAAGGTGCAGGTCAAGATTTGCTGATTTTTAGTACACTACACCACCAAAAACCTATTGCCATCCACATAAAACACAAGAGAAATGACAAAAAGATGCACAAACTACAGACTTTTAATTACTTAAATCTTACTCCTGAGGTGATCAATAAATATTACAATTATGGAGATGTGATAGCTGTATAGCAAAGAGTCTTGGAGCCAAGATTTATAGAATAATACCAATTCTTGCAGGATTTATTTAGGTTTACTTTTAAATGGAACTTTAGTATGGAGAAAGTGACCTCTCAAAGAAACAAGATTATTAATCAAATACAAGAGATATTATATTCCTGTTGCCTCAGATAAAGTTTTTACATAGTAGAGCACCTAAAATATATTCCCTAGATTTTTCATGTTCCTTGTTGTGATGTTGTTGATGTGCAGATTTTTTCGAGGGCTTATAAGCCCTCGAAATACCGTTGTTACGAGCGAAGGGATACAAGGCCAAGACACCCACCCCCAAAAATAAACCTCAAGTAATATACTACCTCAACCTAAATCTATTCTATTACTGAGCGAGGAAAAAAGAGTGAGATTACCTAGAAGTGAGGGGGAGGTTAGCTTATCTCAAAGGAGCTTTTAGCTTAATCCCTAAAACACAAGAAAAACTAAAAGCAAAGAACAAATATATATCTAGGGCCAGCCCGCACAAATCCTTCATCCTACACTGCCGATATCGACAGGCGGTGGTTTCCATAAGACAAGATCATAAGCTTCGGGGGGGCGGCCGGGGGTCTGGTGGCCGGATACGTCGGGAATTTCTGGCGTGTAGAAGCTCTACGACTCTATCGTGGCGGTTTTCGGCAGCTAGCGTGGGAGGTGTTTCACCAGATTTACCGGAGCTATTGGGGTTGACATCTTCCCGCTCCAACAATAGCTTCACTATTCCCTCATGGCTCTTCCAGGCGGCCAACGAGAGCGGTGTTCGGCCATACTTCGTGTCTGGGATGTCTGGGTTGACATCTTCCCGCCCCAACAGCAGCTTCACTGTTCCCTCATGGCCCCTCCCGGCAGCCACCGAGAGCGGTGTTCGACCACACTCTGTGTCTGGGATGTCTGGGTTGAGATCTTCCCGCTCCAATAGTAGCTTCACTGTTCCCTCATGGCCCTTCCCGGCAGCCAACGAGAGCGGTGTTCGGCCATAATTCGTGCTTGGGATGTCTGGGTTGACATCTCCCCGCTCCAACAGTAGCTTCACTATTCCCTCATGGCCCTTCTCGGCAGCAAACGAGAGCGGTGTTCGGCCATAATTCGTGTCTGGGATGTCTGGGTTGACATCTTCCCGCTCCAACAGTAGCTTCACTATTCCCTCATGGCCCTTCTCGGCAGCCAACGAGAGCGGTGTTCGGCCATAATTCGTGCTTGGGATGTCTGGGTTGACATCTCCCCGCTCCAACAGTAGCTTCACTATTCCCTCATAGCCCCTCTCGGCAGCATACGAGAACGGTGTTCGGCCATACTTCGTGTCTGGGATGTCTGGGTTGAGATCTTCCCGCTCTAACAGTAGCTTCACTATTCCCTCATAGCCCTTCCCGGCAGCCACCGAGAGCGGTGTTCGGCCTTGCCCCGTGTCTGGGATGTCTGGGTTGAGATCTTCCCGCTCCAACAGTAGCTTCACTGTTCCCTCATGGCCCCTCCCGGCAGCGTACGAGAGCGGTGTTCGGCCATACACCCTTTCTGGGATGTCGGGGTTGACATCTTCCCGCTCTAACAGTAGCTTCACTATTCCCTCATGGCCCCTCCCGGCAGCCAACGAGAGCGGTGTTTGGCTATGCTCCGTGTCTGGGATGTCTGGGTTAACATCTTCCCGCTCCAACAGTAGTTTCACTGTTTCCTCATGGCCATTCCTGGCAGCCCAGGTGAGCGGTGTTTCGCCGAATTTACTTGAATTATCGGGATTGACATCTTTTCGCCGCAACAGTCGCTTCACTATCCCCTCATGGCCATTCCCGGCAGCCCATGAGAGCGGTGTTCGCCCGGATTTACTTGAGCTATCGGGGTTTATATATCTCCTGCCAAACAGGAGACCCGCTACTTGCGGTGCCTTCCCCCACCGACGACCTATGCTCCCAGGATCGACAAATTGCGGCCCAAGAAATAATTTCACCACTCCCTCATGTCCATTCTCAGCAGCCCACGAGAGTGCTGTTCGCCCATCATTCGTATCCTGCCGATCGGGTCGAATATCTTTTTCTCGTAAGAGCAACCTCACTACCTCTTCATGCCCATATCTTGCAGCCCATATGAGTGGTGTCATACCCACACTATCTCTTTGGTTTACATCCCATCTTTTCATTTTTATCAAAGTATTTGCCATTTCAGCGATGCCGAAGTACGAGATACAATGCAAGGCAGAAAATGGCTTATCGCCACTGTAATAGTCAGAGGGAGACCCCGCATTGATTGAGTTCCAAAGGGATTTGGCAGATATGTGACCATCGAACTGATCAAGAAGTTGGAGCGCAAATGTTTTTACACGCTCTGAGAGCTCCATTCGCATGTGGGTTCCCCAATATAAGGAAGAATATTCGAGGAAGGGTGTGCCGAGGGGGTGGGAGGGCGAGTCAGTGGAAAGATCCTCGACGTGCTGAGAGTTGAGATACGTCAAGCAGGATTCTGCAATCGTCGAGTGAGCTCTGTCAAAGTCGGGGAGTGTGCAAAGGTGCTCTTGAAGGGTAAAATGGATCAACCTAACAGTCGAGGCACCCTTATCCACGGTAACAAGTCCTTGGCAACACCCTAGCAAGATCGATATCGCAGGGATATCATCGCTACCAAGACCATTTGACCCTGTCCGGATTGCTATGGCGTGACACATTTCATCCACCTGCAAAGGCCGCCTCGAATGGGAGATCCACATCAGAGCGGCCATCCCGAGCCTTGCTTTGTCTCCACCCTGAGCCTTTATCCTTCCCAGAGTTGCTTCGTACACGCCTCCCAAACCTAAACCATTCTTCACTGCGCTTAGCCTTTGTCTCCTTCGATATATAGTTGTCTCTTGCAGGATCGTCTCGATGCTTAAGAGAACAAGCAGGAATCTAGATGCAATATCTTTCAGCACACAGCTTTGGGCAAGTGTCCCCGCTTTCTACTCACATTTCCGAAACTGTTTTGGGAATATCCCTCATAATTTCCTTCTCTAAGCTCTCGTCCATCGCATCCGGCATCGTATCCTCTTTTAATTTCGCTCGGAGGAAGATGATGATATCATCCTTGGTGGTTGTTATGGATCTGGTCGCTGCCTTCCCAGCAAGATGCCTCTCGACCTCACCCCGGATATGTGGTCTCCCGGTCAGAAATATCCGAGCACCCGGGGAGTTCTGGAGAACTTGGTTGAGTGAATCGAGAAGCTTCACCCGATGCCCGAGCGGGCACTCGTCGAGCGCATCCACGCATATAAATGTACGCCGCAAGGATGAGATATCCTGCAAGAACTCCACAATTTCTGCCAGCGCTAGCCTCTGGCCACCAATGGCCTTCTCTCGGCCCCGAAACGCCTCGACTATTCTTTCAGGGATCTCGTCCAGTCCACTGACAACCTGCTTCAGCACCGCGCCCAGAACAGCACCTGGGGATTGCTCCTCCTGAGCAGCGAAGTCGAAGTAGATGCACGCAACCGCAGCGTTTCCCCCCACGGCTTGTTTGCATAAGGTATCTGTCACCAGCGAGCTAGCATCACAGCTTATTAGCAATACCTTTCTTCCCCGGGAATCTTCTCTCTCACCTGATGAAGGTCTTGCCAACCCCCGGACCTCCGTAGCAAAACAAGGCTGCACCATCAGATTCACCCACATGAATACCACCAACCCAACTCCGATATTCTTGAGTCTGTAAAAGCCAGTCCCCCACCTCGTCGACCCTACGGGTTTGGATGTCGTGGTGCCGTCTCTGGGGTTCGAGTGGAGATAGCCAGGCTAAAATTTCAGACCTCTCGTTGGCCATCGTATAGGTATTCCACACATTGGTATTATTAAAACTGTTGACATTATCGTTGATATGGTGTTGAGACATTTTGTATATTTCGCTGCTCCGAAGATTGTAGAGGATGGGTTCTTGAGAAATTTTATATAGAGTCGGCCGATGGAAGTCCTGGGGGGTGAAGAAAGGCGGGGTGATTGCCACCTTGACCCTCGCAAGCGAAAGCCCGGCCAATCTGTGTAACCAACAAATTAATACGTGTTCCCGGCGTGCAGGACCTGAGCACAGGGATCAATTTTTTGGGTTATGGTCTCCAATGCCACGGCTTTTCACGTTTTATCCCTCCAGTGCCACGGCGTCTCTCTAATACTACAACATTTCAAAAGATTGAACCATGATCTGACAATTAAATCGACCTGACTGTTTTTTTTCTATTGCCAGATCTAAGTTATGGGATATGATACAAGAAAGTAGAGAAACTTTGCTACTGAGAGCGAAGTTGACAGCAGGTACCGTAGCTACCGTAAGTTGTGCCCAATTCCCCGACATGTATGATACTGGGGATGAAGGGTAACTCAAGTCTGTCGAAGCCCCTCTCGTTGGCCGCGGCCCCCCCCTCCCCCGGGCCTTCTCAACTATGATACTGGAGGACTTCCCGTAGGAATCTGGAATTTAGAAAAAATTTGGAGCTAAGATCTGGAAACACTTCTTAGATTTCCAATCTGAAAAGAGTCTGAACCCGGGGAGAGGTTCAGATTTAGGACCCTAAGAAATTTGGAAATTGAGAGGCGATTGGATAAGAAATCCTCCAGACTATACTAGTGTGAGAATGATATCAACGTACGGTATCGTACAAATAAACAACTTAGCAAGTAGATAACCGAACCGTTAGATAGGAAAAGAAGAGAGCGAGAAAAATTTCAAGACGTCTATCCGGTAGTTCAATCAATACCATGTTCATTTCATCACTATCTCCTATTTCACAATTTTTATTATACATCGAATTTCTCGCACAAATTGAGAATTCATTTATAAGCAATAATATCCCTCACCTATTCTATTACTTCTCTTTCCCTTTTCCTCTGATTCTTTTTATCTTTACTCGATGGAAAAAATCTGAATATCTAGAAACTTTCAGATTTTTCCAGATTCCTACGGGAAGTCCTCCACTCAAAGAACGAGGGTCTGCTCCAGCCACTGCGCCAAGAACTCGATTGACTTTTTTCCCTCGCCAAAAATTAGCGTCTAGGCGACCGACCGGTATTCAGCTGCAGATTTCGCGTTGCACACAACTAATTTCCACTAACCAGGGGTTTTGGTCAGATCTTTCTTTTTTCTCTTCTTTCTCCAAGGCTTTATTCTCTTCGGGCTCTCTGTGGGACCTTGCCCTATCTACCCTACCTATAACCAGCCTACAGTCTCTAAATTTAAGTATCATACTTGGGAAATGGCGTCTCGAATTCAGGGAATTGTATTGAGTGTTCGTCTCTCTAGCAGGTTTGCTTTCAAATCGGGCATTTGAAACTCCCTACTTTAATGGGGGTAGTAAAACCCAGATGTAGGATGCTTGAGGTGGAATTAAAACACCAGACTCGTTTCTCTCTCTCTCTCCCTTTAATTGGATCTCCCTGGAGATTCGTTGATAGGTTTTCTCGAAGATCTAGTGAGTTAGCTGACGTTGTCATCTTTAGCTGATCCGTCATAAGATCTCAATCGGTGGATGGACATGGCCGGCAATGTCTTGGAACCTAAGCGTCCTCCATTAAATTTTGTGGGCGGAAACTCTTGAATTATATCGCGGAAGCTATATAGGACTTTTATTTAGTCATCGATATTTGTTCGGTTCCTATGTGGGCGTTTCATAGCGGGATAGCTCCTCCCATCAAAAAAATTAACTTACCTGCTCATCCGGATATCCATACTTGATCGTATAGACCCCATCCTTCACACAAAGGATAAGATAGGCTGCAAAACCTCATGACATTATTACGGTTTTTTTACCTATCGGATCTTGTTTCTGTGCATGTACACCCTAGGTCCCATGTGTCATCTGACAACCTAGGTTAATGAGAGCTCATTTCAGAATCCTGTGCTTGGATTACCTCTTCGCCTGTCTGTGTTCTATAAATGAGACATCGCTCCTTGTTACTCAGCCCATCACCATTTTGTTGGGGAAGCGTGAACGAGAGGGGCAGTCAAAAATTTGAAGCTCAATCAAAACATTATTCCTTCTCCTACCCCCTACAAACAGTCTTGTTTCTACTTCTATTGATCCTAGTGGAATTCTCATTCGGAAATAGTGATTTAATTTTGTATTGTGTACCCAGGGTATTATGCCTATCCTGCATTGGCCAGCCATGGGATCTCAATCGGCGAATCAAGCACACCATGAGGGATATCTCGGATATGGACAATCCGAAAACAGAAGAGATGGCTAAAGGCAAGGCTTATTTTGTGGGAGGCAACACTATTATATAGTATCCCCATCAAGACTCATCCGGTTTCTAGATAGTAGCACTAGAATGGGTATTTCCATAAACTGAATACGAGAGAGATAGCTGTTACACGACTGTATCAACCCTTCCATTCACAGGGAATAGAGATAAGAATCCCCCTCCCAGGAGAACTAAAAGTTAAGAATTCTATTTTGTACTTCCTCTCGTATATGTCCCATCGATTTATTCGAAACAACTTTTCAATGGAAATTCACTGGAGATATTGTATGATAAGAACACGTCAATTGCATAATCTCCATATCAAAGGCTCTGCCTTTACCTTAAAACTTGAAAGCGAGCCAACAGACAACGCCAGAACACCAAACCTTCATATTTCATGATGCCATCCCCCCACTCGAGGATATAACACCCTTGGCACGAGTCAAGGATTTACTTTCACACCACTCCACCGCCACTCTGCCACCACTTGCAATACCACCACAACTTTAGAGCAAGCTGCAAGAAATCAACGAGGCTAATTCCATTAAGCTAATCCCCATAATCACAATACATCACTCGCTTATATCAAAATACCTATCACACCTACCACTTTCGCCTCTTTCACTATTCCCGCCGCCTCCGCCACACCAAAGAATTCAAAATAGGCCTCCACAATCACTCTTCCATTATTACTACTAACAGCTCCTATTGCCACCAATATCTAGCCTCAACCATAGAAATGGTGAGAAGATCTCCAGAAACTGTTAGAACCACAAAACTCTCGAAGCACATTACCGAAATTGGCATGACCGCGAAGCGGTACTTCGAGCTAAAAGTCTACATTAAGTCCATCATTCTTCCCGGCACTCCCGCTTTCGAGAGTAAGCGTATAGATAGCAAGGACCAGGTTTATCGCCTGTGGCCCAAAAACGCTCTCCAGGAAATTGGGCCAAGATTTTTTCCGAGGGGCGGGAATGGGTTGGTTTGGCCCGAAGAGCGTGCTAGGTAAGTTGTTTTCCTATTTGATTTCATTCCATTATACTCTTTAGGGCCTGTTTGGATACGACCGGTCCATTCCGTTCCAAAATCCTGGAACTGTTTCTACAGGTAAAATGGTCACAAAGCGGAAGAGTTGCCACTCCTTTCGTTCTTGCCAAACAGACCCTTAGTCTTTTTGATAAGTATTTAGCATGCTAACATTAGCATGATATCATAGGATCTCGAGGGCTGTTCATCAGGTTATCCGAGCACTAGCCGCCAAGATTAAGCTGAATTACAAGGTGGAGTTGGTGGTTGCTGGAAATGGAACCGGGGATGGGGTGGAGATGGCCCGAGATAATGAACATTATGAGGGCGGCGATGCTGATGATACTGACCCTGAGGAAGATGTTGTGATGGCAGATGAGAAAGTTCTGCCGGAGGAGCAGGGAAATGGGGTAATGATTATGATTGACCAGAATGACCAAGCTGAGAAGAGGATGGAAGAAGAGATGGAGACAACAGCTATCGAGTTGGAAGGCTTGTTTGCTTTGATGCAGGCATGCCTTCAAATCCCCCCCTAGTGCAATTTTCTATATTTGTGGCAGCTGACAACAGTTTAATCTAGCCCGAGGCATTTGTTCAGTTCCCATATTTTGACGATGACTATTTCGACTGGGATGAACTTATGGATTATAATACTTCAGACGGAGTGCGTCATCTGGCCAACTTGGACCAATAAAGTCCATTATTTTGGAGTGCTAAGGCTAAAATCTAGGAGATAATTGGCCGCCTTTTCTTATTACTTCCCTAACTTATCATCAACACTTTTCCGCTTACACCCAGCACTCCCAATTGTCCTTCCATTACATATCTTACTAAATTACTTTCCATACGGGGTGGGTGAGAGGGTGGGCCCGTCACTACTCAACTAACAATATCCCTTCAGTTCCTTGCTATGCCATAACACATTTTCCTTACTACATTCCTCACGACTATTCTCTTTCTTTTCTCCTATTAGCACTCACTAACTCACAGTTCCCTAGTCTGTATGTTACCCCAGTACTCTCTCTGTCCCCTTTCGCCTCTTTCTTTTGCTCTGTCATTGCTAAAACACCGCTTTCAACCAATGTTGCTCAAAAAAGAGAAGAAAAAAAGGTGTCAAACAGCCATTCGGCCTCATATATTTTCTAGCTTGTGGGAAGTTTTAGAAACTTCGATCTTCATATACAAGAACTCCTTGAAATCCATTTTGTGACTAGACTAATTGTGGCTTCTTTATAATTGTGAGTGAGAATCACACACACTTGAGCACATTTCGGAAGGCACGTTGGGCAAGTAGCCTGTATCAACATTAGGCACGGCGATATGTAGCTTCTGGTGCATGTTTGGAGAAGGAAGGCAAGGAAAACAAGAATATGCGAGGCTTCCTAAAGAGAGCAATAAAAGGGTATAAAAACCAATTTAATACAGACTAATCAAGCTCAAGTTCACAAGTCCTTCAAGATAACGTCTTGAGAACTTAAGATAGCGAGAGTGAGGACGTTGTTGCAGGATGTAGAAGGGTGCAGAGGTACGGTAGCACGATGTCTTCCGCCCCTGTAGAGGAGTCCGCCCAGCCGATACGGTCGGAGCCGTTCGGAGTGCCGGTCGAACTCAAGCCGAAGATTGTCACAATCCCCGTAACCCACCTGGCAATTTCTTTGACAGCGGCCAAGGATTTGGTTTAGGACGTGTATTTGTTTGTCGACCGATTAGGTCGCTCAGGGCTTTCATTGTCAGTATTCCCAGCCGTCCAGCCCGTCCGTCTTCGGGGTAGGACAGGATGGACCACGGCTCATAGTCCGTCTTTTTGGGGGTTCTAGGACGCACTGTAGGGGACTATAGTCCTAGCGCTTGAACCTCTGGTACTAGTCGAAGTTGAAATCATGCACCTCCGAACCAATCATATAGCATCATGAGACATCATTCGTGCCTTTCCCCGCGGTCCCCTGCCGTCTTCCATCATTTTCTGACGTGCCCCCCTGCCTTAAACACGCATATCCCACCCAGTAGGGCCCGTCGTCCAGCCCAAGGACAGCCGTCCTGCAATTTAACCGCCCTGGACGGACTACAGATAGCCGTTTCGTCTAGCTTAAGCCTCTTGGCAGTCCCCCCGGACGGTTGGGAACACTGCCGAAGATTGTCACAATCCGAGTGACTCACCTGGCGATTTCTTTGACAGCGGCAGGGATTTTGTTTGGGACATGTATTTGTTTGTCGAGCCGATTAGGTCGGTCAGGGCTTTCACTGCGGAGGGTGTTAAAGTTGCCGCAAGGGGCAGCGTGGAGATTTTGGTCGGCGGTGTCGTGGCTTTTTAGTCTCATCATCAGCATGACTCACAAAGAGTTAATGATGAGAGGGAAGGGGTACTCTTTATATATAGCATGCTCCAAAGGTCCAAAAAGTTGCTTGGCTCGGTTCTCAGCCATTCCATGTATCTACCCCCGCTCCGGAAATCCGAAGGGGAAAAAAATTCAACCTTATCGTCAACATCCGTAACATTCTGCACAAATTGCACCTCGAACTTTAAATAGTCCCTCAACATCCTCCTCAAGGCATGTGTAGTGACATAATTCCGGGCATGACCCAAATGCCCCGCATCATAAACCGTAGGCCCACAGCAGTACCAGGTAATCCCCCCACTGCTAGGGTCGATAGGTACAAACAGGTTCCTCTCCTTGATTAGCGAATTATGAATGCGAAGTGGTAGGAGGGGAGCCCCGTGAGGTGATGGTTCTAGATGTCGAAGCCATTCTGAACAGGGGATAAGCTTTTGGTTGGGGTATGTTATTGCGGTGAATTTTAGTCGTAGAGATGAGATGGCGCGAAGACGGGGTGGTGGTGGGGACAGATGGTGTCAAGGGGAATGAAGAGCATGGAGAGCTAGAGACTTTGCGAAAAGACTCTGGATGTGAGGCAAATGAGGTTACGGTCTAACCAGATTGCTAGGATTTGACTCTGGATGCGAAATCGCAAAGTCCCTACTATGTGATTTGCCAGCGTTGACATCCGGTAACCCTCTCTAACTTCCAGATTGTTCTAGATTCTTATGGGAGTCCCCCAGTTGTAAGAGAGAACCGACGTGGGCTAGCTAGCTCTAGGCACAGGCTGTCTGGTATCCCCCGCCAGTTGCTAAGGACATGCTGTCACAGACAACCATAGTAGGCTTCCCCAGCCAGTTAATCCACTTCTTGACTCATCCAAAAAATTTAAATACAACTCACCCCCACAACTCTCGAAACCTCTTCAAGTTGCTCAAGGGCCCTGCCGACCAGCCCCTCTCCCGAACTCTAAAGCACACCCGTTACTACTATCGCTACTTGTGCCTGAACGCTACAAATATTAACCTCTCATGCACTCTGGGTATGGCGAGAGTCAGTGTATCCGAAAAAAAATTGTTAAGCCACTACATTTCACCCCTATGAATAATGGGGAAGCATGAAAGGAAGAGTTATCGTATTGTACTGTACAAGACCAAGATACCCACCCCCAAAATAAACCTTATGAAATATACCCTACCTCAACTTAAATCTATTCTATTACTGAGCGAGAAAAAAAGAGTAAGAGTGAGGGGAGGTTAGCTTATCCTAAAGGAGCTTTTACCTTAATCCCTGAAACACAAGGAGAAAAACTGAACGCAAAGAACAAATGGACATCTAGGGCCAGTCCGCACTAACCCACATCCATCCCACACTAACGATATCGACAGGTGGCGATTTCTATGAGACAAAATCATAAGCTCCGAGGGGGCGGCCGGGGGTCTGGTGGCCGGATACGTCTGGAATGTCGGGCGTGTAGAAGCTCTACGACTCTATCGTGCCTGTTTTCGGCAGCTAGCGTGAGCGGTGTTTCACCAGATTTACCGGAGCTATTGGGGTTGACATCTTCCCGCTCCAAAAGTAGCTTCACTATCCCCTCATATCCCTTCCAGGCAGCCAACGAGAGCGGTGTTCGGCCATACTCCGTGTCTGGGAGGTCTGGGTTGACATCTTCCCGCTCCAACAGTAGCTTCACTGTCCCCTCATGGCCCCTCACAGCAGCCAACGAGAGCGGCGTTCGGCCATACTTCTTGCCTGGGATGTCTGGGTTGAGATCTTCCCGCTCCAACAGTAGCTTCACTATTTCCTCATAGCCCCTCTCGGCAGCATACGAGAGCGGTGTTCGGCCATACTTCCTGCTTGGGGTGTCTGGATTGACATCTTCCCGCCCCAACAGTAGTTTCACTGTTTCCTCATGGCCATTCCAGGCAGCCCAGGAGAGCGACGTTTCGCAGGATTTACTTGAACTATCGGGATTGACATCTTTTCGCCGCAACAGTCGCTTCACTATTCCCTCATGGCCATTGCCGGCAGCCCATGAGAGCGGTGTTCGCCCGGATTTACTTGAGCTATCAGGGTTTACATATCTCCTGCCAAACAGGAGACTCGCTACTTGCGGTGCCTTCCCCCACCGACGACCTATGCTCCCAGGATCGACAAATTGTGGTCCAAGAAATAATTTCACCACTCCCTCATGTCCATTCTGGGCAGCCCACGAGAGTGCTGTTCGCCCATCATTAGTATCCCGCCGATCGGGTCGAATATGTTTTTCTCGTAAGAGCAAACTCACTACCTCTTCATGCCCATATCTTGCAGCCCATATGAGTGGCGTCATACCCGCACTATCTCTTTGGTTTACATCCCATCTTTTCATTTTTATCAAAGTATTTGTGATTTCGGCGATGCCGAAGTACGAGATACAATGCAAAGCAGAAAACGGCATATCGCCACTGTAATAGCCAGAGGGAGACCCCGCATTGATCGACTTCCAAAGGGATTTGGCAGATATATGACCATCGAACTGATCAACAAGCTCGAGCGCAAATGTTTTTACAAGATCTGAGGGCTCTACTCGCATGTGGGTTCCCCAATATAAGGAAGAATATTCGAGGAAGGGTGTGCCGAGGGGGTGGGAGGACGAGTCGGTGGAAAGATCCTTGACGTGCTGGGAGTTGAGATACGCTAAGCAGGTTTCCGCAATCGTCGAGTGAGCTCTGTCAAAGCCGGGAAGTGTACGAAGATACTCTTGAAGAGTAAAATGGATCAACCTAACAGTCGAGGCACCCTTATCCACGGTAACAAGTCCTTGGCAACACCCTAGCAAGGTCGATATCGCAGGGATATCATCGCTACCAAGACCATTTGGCCCTATCCGGATTGCTAGGGCGTGACATATTTCATCCACCTGCAAAGGCCGCCTCGAATGGGAGATCCACATCAGAGCGGCCATCCCGAGCCTTGCTTTGTCTCCACCCTGAGCCTTTATCCTTCCCAGAGTTGCTTCGTACACGCCTCCCAAACCTAATCCATTCTTCACTGCGCTTAGCCTTTGTCTCCTTCGATATATGGTTGTCTCTTGCAGGATCGTCTCGATGCTTAAGAGAGCAAGCAGGAATCTAGATGCAATATCCCTCAGCACACAGTTTTGAGGAAGTGTCCCCGCTTTCTACTCACATTTCCGAAACTGTTTTAGGAATATCCCTCATAATTTCCTTCTCTAAGCTCTCGTCCATCGCATCCGGCATCGTATCCTCTTTTAGTTTCTCCCGGAGGAATATGATGATATCATCCTTTGTGGACGTTATAGATCTGGTCGTTGCCCTCCCAGCAAGATGCCTCTCGGTCTCACCTCGGATATGTGGTCTCCCGGTCAGAAATATCCTAGCACCCGGGGAGTTCTGGAGAACTTGGTTGAGTGAATCGAGAAGCTTGACCCGATGCCCTGGCGGGCACTCGTCCAGCGCATCCACGCATATAAATGTATGCCGCGAGGATGAGATATCCTGCAAGAACTCCACAATTTCTGCCAGCGCTAGTCTCTGGCCACCAATGGCCTTCTCTCGGTCCCGAAACGCTTTGACTATTCTTTCAGGGATGTCGTCCAGTCCACTGACAACCTGCTTCAGCACCGCACCCAGAACAGCAGCTGGAGATTGCTCCTCCTGGGCAGCGAAGTCGAAGTAGATGCACGCAACGGAAGCGTTTCCCCCCACGGCTTGCTTGCATAACGTATCTATCACCAGCGAGCTAGCATCACAGCTTATTAGCAATACCGTTCTTTCCCGAGAATCTTCTCTCTCACCTGATGAAGGTCTTGCCAACCCCTGGACCTCCGTAGCAAAACAAGGCTGCACCATCAGATTCACCCACATGAATACCACCAACCCAGCTCTGATTCTTGAGTTTGTAAAAGCCAGTTCCCCACCTCGTCGACTCTACGGGTTTGGATGTCGTGGTGCCGTCTCTGGGGTTCGAGTGGAGATAGCCAGGCCAAAATTTCAGACCTCTCGTTGGCCACCGTATAGGTATTCCACACATTAATACTATTAAAACTGTTGAAATTATCGTTGATATGGTGTTGAGACATTTTGTATATTTTGCTACTCTGAAGAGCATAGAGGATGGGTTCCTGAGAAATTTTATATGAGCTGGCTGATGTAAGTCCTGGGGGGTGAAAAAAGGCAGGGGTGATTGCCACCTTGACCCCTCGCAGGCTAAAGCACGGCCCAACCAATCTGAAACCAACATACATGTTCCCGGCATGCAGAACCTGAGCACAGGGATCAAATTTTTGTACGATAGGGCAAATTTTCTGTGCGTATCTAAGCGCTCGTACTACTAGAGTAGACTACTTGTAAATTCAGGTCCAAAGTTCAGGTTCTTCATGCCGGGAACGAGTAATTGTGACCGTCGTGCGCGCAAACCCCAAGCGGCTGATGGGGAGTGAGGCTGCGATGAAAGCACTGGTAATTAATATTTTGGCTAAGGTCTCCAATGCCACAGCTTTTCACGTTTTATCCCCTCAATGTCACAGCGTCTCTCCAATGCCGCAGCATTTCAAAAGATCGAACGATGATCTGACAACCAAATTAACCTAATTGTTTTTTTCTATAGTGCCAGGCCCAGGATACAGGAAAGTAAGCATGGAGTAAGATTGATGGCAGATAGTATTTGAGTTGTGCCTAATTTCCCGACATGTAGAACACCGAGGCCGGGGGAGCTAGACAGTCGGAAAGGGTACGGACCCAGCTTCCCAAAACTTGCCTTTCCCTCACCTCACCAACCCGGATTCTTTCCCTTCTTTGCGTGGGCCTACCCCTAGTTACCAAGCAAGTGGAGGTTCCACATAATCTATTTGGAATTATCTCATTGTTGAGAATTACTCCTCTGGGTTGATATATCGTGAGAGAAGTGCTTAGGCTTCCTACTCACTATTGCGTATGCTGGGTTGTTCTGGGCTGTACGTGGAAGTGTGTATTCCGTATCATTAGTTGTGTGACTGCGTTTGGGTATAACTATATACCGTTCTTGTTTCGCTTAGCTAGCTGTAGAACTTAATCAACAATCTTCCGCTGCACAACGAAACCGTCCAATTCGTAACACTCATTATTAGGGGGGGTACGAGTACTATCTCATGATTGAGTTCCAAGTTTGATATATAGAAGGGAAAAAAAAAACAATCAGGTTTATTTAGTAATCAGATCATCCCTCGATCTTTTAAAAACTAAAATGTTATGGTATTGGAGGGATAAAACATGAAAATCCAAGGATTGGAGACCTTGATTAACCGATCACTGTATTGTGCAACGAATATTACAGAGATCATTTTCGCCCTTAATCCCAACATTATAATACAATCAAGAGCTCTTCACCATATGCATCACCTCTTTAATCCAAAATATGATGGATATCCGTTATGAAATCATGTCTTATCACTCGATGCAGCACACCGGACACTTGTCGCCCCAGACACCGACGATCCACGCTATAATTTAGTGGAGGGAAGAAACCTAGCTGTGCTATATACCGGTAACAGCATTGGGATCCGGAAGTCAATGGGAAACCAAACTGCCAATACCGAGTAGGCGCCTTTGCTGCGCAGGCCGAATAATGTCATGAGATGATTCTAGTAATAATACAAACTCAGCGTGATGAACGGCAATATCTTCACTGACTAACTGCCATTTTCCAAGTCATTGATTTCTAGTCTAAAGTGCGATAGCCTGGCAGGACTCCGCAATCACAATCTCCTCTCTACTACAATAGCTCTGACACCAAGAGTTCAAGAGAGATCATATCACGCCGATATCAGAACCCTAATCATAACTTACAAACGACGCATAAAACCTCACCATATCCACAATAAAATGTGAAAAAAGTCAAGACCAAATTACATGGCTAACCAGCAACCCAAATTACTTGGCACGCAACCAACGCCTAGGCAATTTCATACCTCTACCCACGTTCCCTCAACCTCCGCAACACATCATCACTCCAATCATAAGCAAAAACATCTACTTACACCTCTTCTCAACAATGTTGGGACCTATCAAGATTAGCCAGATGCCTAGGTCCTAGAAAGAAATAAAAATCTACCATGCTCCTCATACTCCTTCTTGCTAACCCACAATTGGTGGAAGGCCCCCAGACTCGCCAAGATACTCCCCCCCAACCAACTAGCATACCTCCTCTCGACACTATTTCCAGCAGCCATGATTCTAACTCTAGGCGCAGGGAAAGCTGCGGCAATCTCAGCATTAACTCTATCTGTAAAGCCATAGAGGAGACTTCCAGCTCCGGTGATGACGATGCTATTAAGAATCGTTTGCCGGAGCTCGACATCAATATCTTTCATGGCATTTGCTATGAGCTGGTTGAGGCCAGGAGTAGTTTGTGGATCTGGATTTGGTGCAGTCAACATAGAGGGTGGATGGAAAATGCCTTCTGTAATGCGGAAGCGTTCAGAATTGAAGACCAAATTGTAGCCATCAGGAAATTCAAAGGTCCTTCCACCAGGCGAGAGAATTGCGTGGGCAGCTTCAAGAGGTGGGTTATTGTTGCCCGGTAGTGGGCCAGGACCAACCCATACCTGCGCTGTGCACTCTTTAAACTCGGTCAACACACGTTCCTCTTGGAAGCGTTTGTAAGATTCTGTAGGCTCCTCTCCAGGAGCAAAGGTACGGTATATAGCTTCCGCCGGCTTCCCAACCTCCACAGCAGTCTTGGAGAGGACCTGATAGTGTGCGGACAACGGAATATTCGCCGACTCAAAGTATGCTCTGATCTGGTTGGAAAGGAATTCTCCGCCCAAAGGTGATCTAACGCAGCCTTTTCTAAGGACAAGCCCATCGTGGATAGGAGTAACTGAGATGTTTGAAGCTCCAACATCGATTACCAACCCTGTAGACTTACCGCTCGCAAACCCAGCGCATACACCAGCTTTAGCAAGATAGAATGCAGGAACATCAAAATCCTCGAATGCAACCTCAATTGTCTTTTCCCGATTCTTAGGAGGATTCCATGACGGTTCAGTCATCAGTAGGGGATGCTCGGAAAGTGCTGTAGTCAAACGTGGAGTGATTGCTTCACGCCAGAGTATAGTCGCAGCCTCCCAGTCGGCAACTATTCAAGTATCAGCGATATTATGTGCTCTTTCGGAGCCTGGCATCCGAGACATTCAGATTGCGCGAGCATGAAACCAAGCCCCAAATGCTGGAGGGGAACGGAGCAATTACACACCGATTCCATCGCTCATCGGGTTTTTGACCTCCATGCCTGGCCGTATTGAGTGGACGTCGTTGTCGCCAATGAAATACTTTTTCCCTCCATTCTCGCCGGCCTCTTCGAGCACACCGTAATCGCTGGGAATAACAGACTTTGGGGTGTCCTCGCCCGCGAAACCCGCGCGAATCCAGGCAGTACCCGGATCGAGAACTATTGCCGAAATCTCATCTGTAAAATTGGGGAATTAGCGAATGATATTGGGTGTGGAAGCTGGGACGCAAAGGGACGCTACCTCCACCATACTCAAAAGTCGAGGGAGCTTGATTCGAAGGTAAGACAGGCTGCAACCCCGACATGATGGTTACAGGGAAGAATTGAGATGATATAAGTACCCGAGGAAGGAATCGGTAAAGGAGATGTTTGTGTTGTTGTTGGAAGGGATGGTAGTTGGTGGAGTAGGTCTTTGTATCGTTCCCTATGGAGGAAGAACGCGCTTCTGGAATGGGCAAACTTTGGATAGTGGGGAAAACCACACTTGGAAAGTATTTCCGTGCGCGTGTGAGTTATCTCTTGATGTGGGGTTAGATTATCAGATTAGATTGAGTTGAACTGCATTAGACCTTCTGCCCCTGAGCTCATCTCTCGTGTTCAGTTCAACCTCATGCTCCGAACATCCCAGAACTCATAGAGCCATAGTTTGCGCTTTCGGCGCGAGCCTCGGTGTCAACATCATAACTTGCGGAACTTGCTATAACCATCCCTCCCTCCCCTTCCTTTCCAATATTGCATTGGGGCGTCCTCTCTCTCTTTGAAGCCGTCACCTTCCTGATCATTCACTCTTTAAGCGATAGGGGAAAAAACAAAAAGTATATAATAACCTCGTTTGAGTTCTCCCTTTATTCCTCATTTCTACATACCAAGAGGGAGAGCTTTCCACCTCTCTCTCCCTTCCACACACACTCTCTCTTTTGAGCAACAACTAGTTTTGTTGGACCTGTCCGGCCAATAGCAGCCATGCTGCGCTTTTCCACTATCCATTCCATCTTCTCACTAGACACACTCGACTCTCGCTTGACTGCGAACACCCCACGGTCCTCCTCCCCTCCTAAAATCCCCGCTCCATCCTTAGCAGGAGCCGCACGCAATGGCGAGAGTTCACGTAGCCAGAAATTACGCAAGGAGTCCTCGCCGTCGAAATGGGGCACCCCCGAGTTTTGGTTATACATTATCGGCGTGGGAATAGCTGTAATCTTAATGTTCAAGACCACGTATGACATAAGTAAAGGTGTGCGCCTCCTTCGAAAAAAAAAGAGTTGAAAGTGAAAGGGGAAAGAAACATCTTCCCATCCCAATCCTGGGGGCTATTGCTGAAAGACTACATGAAACAGAATCGCATCCCAATTACCCTAAATTCGAGCGCCTTCTTTCCCCCGGCTGGATCCCTGGACGAAAGGTGGATAATTCCGATCAACAGTACTCCAATTTCCGCGACAACATACCCATCCTCGCGGGAGTTCTCACAGGCCATTTCCTCTTGCGCCGAGGCTTCAATGCGCTCTTCTCCAAGCTATTTCCCACCCCACCGCACAATTCCTCGTATCGCCCATCCCACAACATCAACCGACGAAAGTACTTCGACATCTTATTCGCAGTTATATTTCTTACAGCGCTACACTCACTCAGTATCATCAAGATTCTCGTTATTCTCACCGCGAACTGGCTCATCTCGTTCTTTCACCCCAGCTCTATTTTTGTGCCAATCTTGACTTGGGGATTCAACATTGGCGTTCTTTTTGCGAATGAGTACTTTGAGGGTTACCACTTCCGCCTCATCCTCCCATGGCTGATCGCCGGAGAAGGTGCCGGGGTTGGGTATGCGATGGATCACTTCCTCAGTGGGGGACTACTTCCCCGCTGGGAAATTAGCTTCAATATTACAGTTTTACGACTTATCTCTTACAACATGGATCACTACTGGGCCGCCAAGCGACTGGAGGAGGCAGACGATGTGGTTGCTGGAAGGGATGAAGGAAGTGTTCTGGAGGTACGTAGTCTTATAGGGAGAGGAGACGTCGAAAGAGCAGACGGGAAAGGGGAGGCGGAGGTAGAGGAAGATGATGCAGATGATGCAGAAGCTCAGGACGCCCGACTGATTCTCGAGCAAAAGAAAAAACTCCTGGACCCTACAAATATCAGCGAGCGGGATAGGATCGATACACCAGCCGCTATGGAAGACTATAGATTCTTCAACTACCTTGCGTACGTTTTATACTCGCCATTATACCTCGCGGGGCCAATCATCACCTTCAATGACTTCGTTCACCAGGTACCCCTCCTCCCTCCCCTCCCCTCCCCTCTGATCACTAACAGTCATACTCCCAGCAACGCTACCCCCAGCCAACAACCTCCCCAACTCTCGTAATAAAATACGGCCTCCGCCTCATCTCCTCCATCCTAACAATGGAGCTAGTCCTACACTTCTTCTATGTCGTAGCAATCAGCAAAACCGGGCACGCCTATGACTCCTGGTCCTCCGATACGCCCTTCCAACTCTCTATGATCGGGTACTTCAATCTGCACATCATCTGGCTCAAGTTGCTCATCCCCTGGCGCTTCTTCCGCCTCTGGGCACTAGTGGATCATGTGGACCCACCAGAGAACATGTTGCGCTGCATGAGCAACAACTACTCGGCGCTCGCCTTCTGGCGCGCCTGGCACCGCAGTTTCAACCGCTGGATCGTGCGCTACATATACATCCCCTTCGGCGGCGCGAGTCGGCCTATCGTGAACATGGCGGTCGTCTTCACCTTCGTCGCACTCTGGCACGACCTCAGCTTTAAACTCCTTGCCTGGGGCTGGCTTGTAGTCCTATTCGTCATCCCAGAATTGGTTTGCCGGAAGGTGTTCCCCAAGCGACGATTTGAAGGACGGGAGAGGGCATACAGGTACCTTTCTGGCCTCGGTGGTGTCGGGAACGTGATTATGATGATGGGGGCGAACCTTGTTGGATTTGCCATTGGTGTTGAGGGCGTTAGGGATTTGATGCGTGGCGTGTTGGGGAGTTGGGAGGGATTCGGGTTTATTCTTCTTGCGTGCACGGCGCTGTTCATGGCTGTGCAAATTATGTTTGAGGTTAGAGAAGAAGAGAAGAGAGCTGGGATTGATCTTAGGTGTTGAAGGGGGGTAAGGGGGGTAAGGGGGGTAAGGGGGGTAAGGGGGGTAAGGGGGGTAAGGGAGGGGAAGGTGGTTCTTGTAGATTTTATTGAGGCTTTTTTCTTTCTTTTCCTCTTTTTTTTTTCCTGCGATATTGTGATACCTGCTTTTCTTTTATAAAGGCGATAATAGAGCTCCGTTTGTTTTCAACTTTTTTTTAACTTTTTTTTTTCTGCTGGGTCTTATCGGGAGGTTATACTCAAGGGTGTGATGCGGATTGACTGGCTGGCTGGTACGGCATGGCACGGTTGGGATGGGATGGGTGGATGACGCGGACGATATGGTGGGCTACGGTACTACCGGTAGGGCGTATGGTATCAAGACAGTTATTTGTACTAGTACAGTGCTCGAGTACATTATCCTCTACCTTCAATGAATCACGCACGATATGTAGAACACAGCATAAAATATATATTCTAGCTAATCACACCCATGACGTCTAGGATTAGCCAGTGAATACCTAGAAAGGCAACCCCCTCCTTAATTCCAAAAGAATTGAAGAAAGTGTTGAGAGGTATCGGGAGAGTACAAGCGGAAGAAAGAAAGAAGAAAAACCCTCACAACTAGTCACTCGCCCCTAAACATTCCTATTTTGTTGAAAAACGGTCTAATGGCTAAGCTATCTACCGGAAACGTGCGCGAGCGAGAGATACTAAAGGGCTTCATTCAATCTTAGAGGGCCGGGAAGACCTACTATTTGTGCTGTAAAACCGCAACATATATCGGCAGCGGAGAAGAAGTCAAGGGAAACAATATAGAAGACAAGAGGAGCAAATGAGAGCAAAGTTGCATATCTAGTCAATTATTTGAGCAGTGACAGGAGAGAAAGGGTGGATATGGTAAGTCTAACTCGGAGAGTAGGAGACGGGCATTAGGGAGAATGACTGGCTTTGTCGTACTCTAAGACGTAGAAAGTGCATATCCGAAAGCCCAATTCCAACACTTTCCCACTCAAGCTGCGCCACCCTTTGCTTTCAACCACGCCTCATGCAGCTTCTTCTGCCTTTCCCAACCCTTAACCAGCGTTTTCCTCCCACTCTTCGTAATTTCAACTCCCTCCTTATCCTTCGTAGGAATCCCCTGTTCATCCCATTCCGAGTAGTCATCTGTCTTAAATAATTCCAAGTGGCTGACCTTCGCCAATTCCTCCTTCTTCCTCTCCTCTTCTTCCTTCTTAAGCCTTGCCTCTTCCTTCTTCCTCTCTTTCTCAGCGGCGCGACGCTCCTTTTCTTCCCGTGCCGCTATGAGTTCCTCTGCCGGGACCAATCTGATAAGTGCCGGCGCGCCATTGGCTGAGTCTCTGTCGTCGAGCACGACGCCCAGGTTTGCCAGGTCGTGATCACGGAGGCGGTCGCAGCGAAGTAGGAGGTCCTTCGAGATGGCGTCTTTAGGGCTTGAGATGGCGAGGGCGCGGACGCTGTCGCGGAACTCGGAGAGGATGCGGAGGTAGGCCATGCCTTCCGCCCCCGTGGAGGAGGTAGCAGTGGAGTCCGCCCAGCCGATACGGTCAGAGTCGTTTAAAGTGCCAGTCGAATCCAGGCCGAAGATTGTCACAATCCGCGTGATCCACCTGGCGATTTCTTTGACAGCGGCCAGGGATTTTGTTTGGGACATGTATTTGTTTGTCGAGCCGATTAGGTCGGTCAGGACTTTCATTGCGGAGGGGGTGTTAAAGTTGTCGCAGAGGGCAGCGTGGAGGTTTTGGTCGGCGGTTTTGAAGCTTTTTGGTCTCATCAGCATGATTCACAAAGGGTTAATGATAGAAGGGAAGGGGGTACTCTTTATTTATAGCATGTTCTAAAGGTCCAAACGGTTGCATGGCTCGGTTCCCTTTCTTCTCTTTTTCTTCCTCCTCTGCTATCAGCGCCTTCACGTTAGAGAAGAACTTTGCTACCGTGGTCTCCCAGCTCTTAGCTTCCATCAGGACCCCCTCCCGAACTTCAATGCCTTCTTTCCACCCGCCTAATAAGAAGACTATTCGAAGACTTCGCGGGGTCCATCCCCCGCGGGTAAGTGCGTCACGGATAGAAACAAAGTTCTTTAAACTTTTGGACATTTTACTGCCGTGGATTGATAGATGGCCCATGTGGAGGAAGTAGTTTATCCATTGGTGCTTTCCGTCAGCGGTTTTGGGGATGTCGCAGCATCTTCCATGGTCAGCGTTATCGGATTCCCATAAACTAGATGTTGTAGATAGAACATACCCATCCCAATACGCCTCGCTTTGGGCAATCTCATTGTCATGGTGCGGGAACGCAAGGTCAATCCCTCCAGAATGAATATCAACTTGACCACCCAAGACTTCCGAGCACATGACCGAGCACTCAATGTGCCATCCAGGTCGTCCCTTGCCCCATGGGCTGTCCCAGCTTGGTTCCCCTGGCTTCTCTGCCTTAAATGCCTTCCATAGAGCGAAATCTTGTGGTGTCTTCTTGCTAGCTAGTAGTTTTTGCTTTCCTTCCTCTCCTGTCTCAACAGTATTTGGTAGAGTTGTGCTTTTATCTGACGTCAGAGCACCCTCGCCGTCTGCAATCAGGGACTCATCGCCTCTATTCCATGGCTGAAGCTTGGCATAATGATGGCCGGCGGCTTCATATGCTGCTATATCAAAGTAGACTGACCCGTCTGCTGTGGGATATGCAAATCCTTTATCGACGAGTTTCTTTACAAACGCTACGTTCTCGGGGATGAACTCGCTCACACGAGTAACCGTTGTAGGAGGGAGAACATTGAGTGTTGCCATGTCTTCATTAAAATGGTTCTCCCAGTAACTGGTAAGCTTGCTAAATACCACAGGAGGATATTCTCTCCCCTGATTCAATGAATCCAGGTACGGGAGTAGGATTGAAGATGTAGCACTCCAAAAATCTTTCGAGTCTTCCGGGATCTTTTGTAAGACGAGCGAGGCGGTATGCAGAGTCGTGAGGTGCATCTTCAGCTTTGTAGACTTTTCGTCCAGGATCACTTCCTCCTCTTCCTCGACCTTAGCAGAGGGATTGAGCTTCCGCTCTCGCTCTTTGAGAACAAGACTCATGATCTCTTTTTGAGTGCTCGTGGCCCAATTTTCAAAGCTCTGGGGAGTCACATCGTCATCGGCTGCTGTATTCTTCTTCAGGTATGCAGCCCAAGCTCCAGACACGGTAGATGCAACCTCCGGAGTAATAGACGAATTCTGAGAGATAAATTCCTCAAGCAGATGCTGCTGACGAGCCCTCAGGATAATCTATAACAGAATTAGCAATCCGTTCAGCCATTCCATGTACCCCTGCTCCGGAAATCCGAAGGGGAAAAATATCCGACCTTATCGTCAACATCCGTGACATTCTGCACAAATCGCACCTTGAACCCGAAATAGTCCCTCAATATCCTCCGCAAGACATCTGTAGTGACATAATTCCGGGCATGACCCAAATGCCCCGCATCATAAACCGTAGGCCCACAGCAGTACCAGGTAATCTCCCTACCGCTAGGGTCGATAGGAACAAACAGGTTCTTCTCCTTCGTGAGCGAATTATAAATGCGAAGTGGTGGGAGGGGAGCCCCGTGAGGTGATGGTGGGGTCCACGCTGGCTGCTCCCTTCTAGATGTCGAGGCCATTGTGAACGGGGAATAAGCTTTTAGCTGGTGTGTTGTTATTGCGGTGAATTTTGGTCGTAGAGATGAGATGGCGCGAAGACGGAGGTGGTGGTGGGGGAAGATGAAGAGCATGGAGAAATATGTGATTTGCGGGGGAGGGGCCAAAATTATGATGTGAGCCTCAGGTGAGTCAAGGTCCACTCTGCCGTTTCATGTCAGGGCCCATCCATCCAACGTAATTTTATGATAGTATCATAGTCTGGAGAGCGTTTTCGTGCCCACTGAAAACCCTATCTTGTATACCGCAGCTTCTCTTTCCTCAGTTATACAAGAACGGGCACCCCCAGGCAATCAGCCAATACAGAAGTACACGCTGTACCTCCGTAGACATTGTTTCCCTTCAATTGCAATTGGGTCCCTGTTCATTCCATTAAGTTAATCAAGATATCATCAGAGCAACTCACCATAGATTTATTGTCCGGTTTAGTAGAAAGTCACAGCTACACTCACGGCTCGGTCAGCGCTATCGAATACTCTCACACCGGTATAGTATAATACCAGCAATTTATCGACATCATTTCCAACGTGAAATAACTAACAATCACCACACACACCTTCCTATTATCTGCATCTTTGATGGGTATTCACCACAAAAGTGGGGATTCTACAGCTTGTTTGGCACAGTAATGCTATAAAAATAAAATAAAATTACACCGGCCCATGATTACATTGTGCAATTGTGTTGGAGGTATAATACCGCCCGCTGCGCTACTACCATCTATAGTACTGTGTCTGGCCAACAAGAGGCCTGCTAGGTAATTGCTCCCAAGGTTTCTTCCGTAACCTCTTGTCTTCCTTCTCCTTCGCAATCCTATCTCTCGTAACCTGCTCCTTCAGAACCACAGTAATGCCTATAAGAAGAAAAAAACACCAATCAGCACCTCGATCACAAAAAACATCCCCAAATCGAGCGGGGCAACAAACTGGTATATGGTAATTTAAGCATATCGATCCTACCACGCGCCCTGTGATTATGTTCCACCTCATACGTCCCTCTCCCAACCCACGCCTGTTCAATATATGTCTGCTCTGGATCCATCTTCCTCCTAACCACTGACTCATTCCTGGCAGCATACAAATGCCCGAGAACATCCCTAGCAGCTCCCTTCGGTGAAAACCTCATCTGAATAATTGCATCCTCAATCTTCTTCCCCTGAATCTGCCGAGCTATCGGCGCCAACTTCTTGACGGATGTCTTGAACATATGTGACTTAGCCAAGTGTTCCTTCTCCGTCTGTAACAGCATTTCCCTCTTCGTCAATCGCCCGCGACGTCGTACTTCCCTGGCCGTGGCTCGCTTCGGCCATGCCCAGTGCTCACGATTCGGATCGCGGATGTGAATAGTCGAGAAGGCGCCCATGCTCGACTCCGTAGCAGCGACTTCGGTGGATTCATCGCCGAAGATTGAAGATGCTGCGAGGCCACCGCGCTGGCTGTTGTAGCCAACTTGAGGTTTGATTTTAGGAGATTGTTTGAGAAGTTCGTCGACTGAAAGGACGGTCGGCTCTGATAACTTTAGATCTTTGTTTCCACCCCAGTGCATAAACTTTATGGTGCGGGATTGGTTGGCGATGGTGGGGGGTGGGAGATGTGTAACTTTGGGGCGGAGGAGCCATCCTGTAGCCGTTATTGCGGACATTCTAGGTCGATTGTGCTCTTGCAATTTGTTTAGCCCGAGGGAGTGATTTTTGGATGTTTTCTGGAGTGTTCGTGCCAAGACTTAGACAACCCCTCACACAGCCACCTCTAACGGTTCAGGGTCAGAAAGAATAGGGGGTCTCAGACTAGTGGTTTAGGTTCGGTATGCGTACTGCGGTTCTAGGAGGTTCAGTGTAGTATGGTGTGAAACCTCCTGGTACTGATTAAAGGTTCACTACTCGTTTCGCCTAATTTATCATTAACTAATTCTTAACTTAGCTAGCTTTGAAGAAACTAGCTAGTGGCACTTGATAGCGCAACACACAACTGCGTAAATGTAACTATGACGTTCATCCACCTACTACACCATCCATCGTCAGAATACCATTCTCCTTTGACTTGTTCTGTGCTCCTACAATTTCCATAGCTGTAGGATGGCGAAAATACGACAGACAACAAGTAGCGGTCAGGAGAAAGGTAAGGAGAAAGAGACAATTTTCTGATATGCTAGCTTATTTCATTCAAACCTAATGATTACACCTAATTGAATGGTGATATTAGTTCTTCTCGAGCAGTCCCCACCTTTCTCGCTGTCTCCTGGACTTCAGATCTTGTATGGAAGACCTTACATACACTTGAAGAAAATCCACAAATTCGGCAAGGTATATGGCCAGGCGAACGGGAGAAATCAGTAGGAAATACTAAGATCACATATTATGAGAAGGTAAAAATTACATCGCATGAATTCTATTGAACTATAACTAATATTGGTACAATTCTTATTAACTTACCAGCTAGCCTCTTTGGTTTTTGATGGGACTATTTATAATACTTCTATAGTTGAAGGAAAAGGAGGATTGCGGTTTTATGGCAAGTCCATAAAAGCAAAGTGTCGAAAGTAGGTTTTTCTGAAAAAATAAGCATATAAATTACGAATTAAAATTAATTGGCTACTTAGATTACTTTGCCAGTATAAGGAAATAAGAGAAGAAATAGGAGAAATGGGTGCTGGTATTATGGGAGAAGAGGAGATTGATGCAGGCTCAACTTTAGCCAATAAATGGATTGAGGTCAAGGAACGGTGCCCTTATTTCTTTTTGTTACGCGATTTACTCGACGAGAGATCAAACGTTACTGAGCCTGCCAGAGCAAACTCAAAAACTCAACTCGATCTAAATTGTCTTAAGCGATTCAACCCGAAGCCAACTGAAAGCCCGGTTCAGCAGCTTGAACTTGGCTTCCTTGACGATGTTATTTCGTTAAGCAATAGTATCAAGCATGGAGAGGAGGAAGCAAACCTCGATGAGTTTATGCACCCGTCAAGGGAGGAAGTGGAAATTATAAGGTATAAAAGGAAGTCTGATGTTGAGAAGGGAGCAGACTTTACTTCAGAAGGCAAGAAAGGGCACAGAACAGGAATTGTACCTAAGATAGGTTCAAAACATGATCGTGGAAAATTACCCATCTCAGTAAGTTAATATGTACTATGTTTTCAATTTTTTACCTGGTTTATATAATTTTTCTAATAATATAAATAGAAGTTACGCCCAAGCTGGACTACTGAGGTAAAGAAAATTGTTAATACCTTATTAGACCAACCATCGTCAAGCTCGAGACAGGATAACCATTCCAATCGTTGCCTTTGTTCTAGTAGTTACTCAAAAAAGTATCCAAAACTTACAGATCAAGAAGAAGATTGTACTACTCAGAGCTCTGACCACCACCAACAAGCATGGCTACAGCTGCAGCTGGAAAAGTTAGCAGTTGAAAGGAATAGGATGAGACATAAGCGGGATATGATGATTCTGAAATTTAGGCTGGAACACGGAGATCAGTTAGCTGACATTGAAAATATGTAACTTATTTCATAAATTAGCCATAGGGGCCAAGCTGACTCTTTAGTGGTAGAGTGAAAGGTATACTTGTGCGGATCATCTTTGTATTTCCTCTCATTACAGCATGTTTATTAATCTTCTTCTCACATTCTAATACTGGACTAGCTGTACACTCAATATCAGTCCTCTCTATATTGTTGTACCAGATATCTCTGTGCAGTTACTTGAAGCTTCTAGCTTATGTCTCGCCAAAAGTATCATAGGCCAAATAAGAGGTCAAATAACGAAGAAAGAGACCTTGATATTAAACAAAAAGAGAAGGAAAAAAAGAAGAGAAGGAAAACAAGGACCCTCCGCTTCGAAATTTACCCTTCACCCCATCCCCCTACTACCCTTACCAAAGCTAAGATTCAATACCCTTCCAAAAATCTGTCGAAAATAGGGGAGTGTCTATAAGGCCTGACAGAGTTCCTTTGTCTCTAGCTGCCATTCCGAATAGCATGTACATATTAGAGCAGTAGTTCTGAGTCTTAATTTATAACCGCCATGCGCCTTGATTCGATCCAAGGTTGCGCTATAGACATATCTCTGGTACAATCCTGTTGTTATTACCTGAAGTCTTTCCCACTAGCGATGAACGGTATTCTCCTGTATAATTGGATCGAGGTTCAGAGAGGCTAATAGAAATCTAGATATATATCTGTTAGTAGATTGCTTAGGTAAAATTTTATATTTTGCCGGTCATGCTCACATCTCCAAGACAGCTTCAGGAATCATCTTCAGAATCTCCTCTTTCAATCTCGTATCCATCTCACCCAAGCTATGTCTTTGGCATCCCTCATCCTCTAATGCCAGCCAGTCTTCCAGGCCATCCGGGGGGCCTGCTGAAGGACTGCCAAGAGCTCCAAATGGGATGGGACAGCTATCTGTAGTCTGTCCGAGGTAGCCTAAGAGCAGGATGGCTATCCTAGGCCAGGACTGCAGGCCCTACAGGGTAAGACATATTAATTTATTAAGGTGTGGATGGGAGGGGACTGTGGGTGATAGCCGGGGACTATAGAGAGCAGCCTGGGATGGACAAGGAGTGCTGGGGAAGCGTGAGGACAGCCGGGAAAGAGTGCGGACGGCCGGACATGGTTGAGAATGGCAGGGAATAGGTGAGGATAACCGGGGATGGCTGAGGAAGGCACGGCATGGGTGAGGACAGTGGGGGACAGTGGGGGATGGCCAGGGACTGCGGGGGAAAGCCGGGGACTGTGGAGGATGGCCGGAAACTCTGGAGGATGGCTGGGGACGGCAAGAATAATATTTCAGGCTCATGATGCAACAAGGATTGGTACAGAGGTCCAAGTACAAAGACTATAGTCCTATAGTCCGTCCAGTCCTTACTCTCCCAGGCGTAGTCTGTCCTCGCCCCACTAAAAAGATGGACGATGAGTCATTGTCCGTCCCATCTGAACCCAAAGACAGATGGACTGGATGGATAGGATTACAGATGCCAGCTGCTGATCCACATAAACTAAAGGCTCTTCTTGTTGATTCTGCGACAAATGTTCATATCCTGTAGCCATTATGGGGAAACCTTTACTAGCATTAGAGGCACTTGAGTGTAGACTTTTTTTAACTCGAGGCTGTGAACTTATGTTCACTCTGATTCTCGATACTATTTCTTTGTACACTACTCAGGTGTTGGACGAGATTATCTTTTGATTTGAATCAGTTTTCATCCACCTGCTTACAGCCCTCATAGGGGAAGATAAAGAGCTTCTCGCATTTCTAGTAGGCAATCAAGTCTCTATGAACTGAGTTCTTGTGAAGCTTGAATTCTGCTGAGTGGCCAAATGTTTTTCCACAATTGCGTTTAGTGCACTGGTATATCATCTTGCTGGAATACTAAACTTGGACCTCCCTGTCTCTTCCTCGACATCCGAGAATTCATGGGTAGTACCTATAAAAATAGTTGTAATTTATCAAACTACACCATAGTATGCATATAGATTATCTTTAAGTCTTTCATGAAAATTCTTAGCATGAGCTAGAGCAATACTGCGTGGCTCTTCCATATCATTTGCAACTTCTGGCACCTACTGCCTTGCGGATTCCTCCTCTGCTTCCAGGCCTTCTCTTAAGAAGTCACTATTATCTAAGCCATGCTCTTCTATAAAACAAAAACTGTATAGAGTAATACATGCATGTAACTATAAATAAACAAACTCAAGATCTGATAAATTATGAATTTTTGTTCTTAGTCCACGTAAACACTGAAACCGACCTTGAAGCAATCCGATCGTATGCTCAGTTGCAACTCGTTTACGTGAAAGTTGGTAGTTAAATATTCGGTTTTCTGCCATATCCTTTTCTGGCCGCTTATAGGGTGTCACTAGCCACTCCTGTATAGGATACCTAGCATCACCCCAAGCCCAGCATCCTTCTCCAAGTAAAATACTATGTTCCTTATAGAGGCGGGTTTCTTTCCAACAGTAGGAGTCGGACCGGCTGCCCACAAATTCAACCACATAATTGATTATTCTTCGGTCCGGTGTACTGACAATTTGAATATTTAGTGAATAGTTGGACTTACAATCGAAAAAGGATTCGCCATAGTAACTTGGTTTTGTATATAATGGGATCAATGTGCCATCAAGCATCATCCAACTATTCCGCCATTCTGAAATTGCGACTTCCTCTACTCTTTCCTTATATGCATTTCTCTCCTCCACTACAGGCCAGGAAATACAGTGTTCTCGAAGACCAGAAGAGAGAATAGCATACAAGACTCACTTGGTACACAGTACTACAGTACCTTCACCAATCCCTCCCCATTATGCAACCTGTCAGATTGAAGCACTATTGCCAAATGATCCAAATCAATAGAGGGTAATTAATAGCTGACGCTCAACACTGATTTGCTGTTCTTGTTTTGGGGATCAATTGGTAAAAATAAGAGAAGAGGGGATAATAGTGCTGAGTTTATTAAAAGTTGCGGGAAGCATACAGGTAAATGTACGAAAATGCCCAGCAAGTTCAGGCATTCTGGAGTCTCAGCAGATATTTAGGCAAAGATCAATTGCAGCTGCAGTTTTAGGAACTGGGTTTTGAGAGCGCAAATAGCGGTGTGATAGGACTCGCTCTAGGAATAGGAGAAGAATTTGAAAATTTGGCAGGTAGGGGATGAGATCAGGACGGTGTCTCTCAATGATCTGAAAAAGAAGAGTCAAAATAAGTAATTCTTGGACAATGTGTTCACGATGAGAAGGTGATGGTATTTTGAAGAACTTGTCTCTTGTTGTTGACAACATATATCTCTTTTTCCATTAAAAGATAGGTCCCTTAATTTGCCTTGGGAAGAAATTGATTTTACGCTAATAACATTTTTACTCTAATAAAGTTTTCAACACTAGTTGCTCTGATTATGTCTTCTTTTATGCAAGGCAACAGTGTACCACCCACTACAGAACCATTAAACTATTCTCAGTACCCGCTCCAGAGCCTTTTCAACTCCGTTAATGTGTCACATTTGTATTTTCCTCCAATCACGGTCCTTGAATCTATCTTGCAATAGTTACAAGTCTTTATTCTCAACAGATTTTCCTTTGGGTTTAATTAGTTTTTACGAGATCATTAAATTTTTATCTTGTTTATTTACTTTTTGAGCTCTCCTATCTTTTACTGTTCTTCCTCTTTCGAGTCGTTATAGTTAAACGGGGTTCTTCTTCCTTTTCTGCCTCCTCTGTCGCTCGGAGTGGGGTGGTCCTTTTCAAGGTAGTTGAGAAGACTTTCACCCTTGAGGTGGAGGTCTCTCGCCTCTGACACCATGTCTCAGTACTCTCCCGCCGCTTGCATCTTTGCGAGAAAGAGAGAGAAGCGTTTTGCGACATCAGCAAAAGTTCACATTTGACCCCCATACCTCATGAGGGATAGGGGGTATGGGGGGCCAAATTATAAAACTCAAGTTGTTGTATCTCTCGTCCATGCCCCATAACTCCGGAATAAATCCGGGGTTACAGGGCATTTTTTTTTGCATCGGTAATTTCGTTGACATGCAACGTTTTCTGGACGCACTTCGTCCTCTTTGAGCCGTTGCACGGTTCATTCGCGCTTGACTCTTCTACCTTAGTTTATCCGGCATTACCTCTCGCGCCAGGAATTGTTCCGTTATGGATTTCTGCCCCACGACTCAATCATGCTTCCCGACAGCCCAAACACGCCGTTGTCTGGTCCATTCCAGCTTTGACCTTTCCCCTATAGTTTATCCAGCATTACCTCTCGCACCACGCATTGTTCCCTTGTTGATCCAAACATCCTGTTCTGAATTTCCTATTGACAAACTCTTCGCGACTCCGAACGTCCGCAATGCACCGTTCCCCGTAGTTCTTCTGCTTTCCAAATTCTCGCTTATTTCTCCCCTTCCTCCTTGCCATTGCCCCATGACCTAATCCAGCCCCAATAATTTCTCCATGTATACAATATCTAAGCGGACGCTATTCGTCGCTTTCGCGACGAGAACCGTCCATTATTTAATGATGCGTGGCCTTGCCCTGGCTTATTCCTTCACTGTTATCGCCTTCCTGCCTTCTTCATGGCTTCTTGGGACTTTCCCTCGGCCCCAAGCGACTTTCCCCTGATGTCTTTTTTCACAAACTGGGTTGAAGTCTAACTCTAAGTGGCATATTCAAAATAATAATAATAATAATAATAATAACCTCTTTTATTTGTTTATTTTATTTAAATCTACATTAGTCCCTAATAGGATGTTACTCGTCCCCATTCAACTCCTCTTCGGGAGCCTCAACTGCCTCCCCCGCTTCGGGATCTGAATGATCATCCTCCACCTCGCTTTCCTCATCGCCTGAAATCTGCAAATCCAAATATCCTGCGGCTTCTCTGTCCTCCAGTGGGGCACGAGACTCCTGATCCGGTATCAATCCGCCCTCCCGCAGCATTTTCTTAATACGTTTTTTTGTATCTTCAACGAGTTTATCTCGCACTCCTGGTGGCAGTCTTTGCCAGGTAGCACACTGTCGAAGATAGACATCTAAATTTTCTAGTGAGTACGATAGGCTTTACAACGGCGGATTTGAACCTTTAAACGAGTCAATACTAACTTTGTGCTGTCAGAGCGGAAAAATCTGGAGGTTGAACAAATGATCCGGAACTCCAAGCCTTCAGAGAATGATACAGACATGCCGTGGTAAGGCATATCAGGACGTCGTTAGTACGATTAAGAAATGATTTATCGGTCCTCCCTCGCATTCTCGAACCCCGGTACCACTTATGAAACAAGAGTTTTGCTATCTCTGGCGCAGAAAAGCGCCAACCACAGTCCTGTCTGGGTAAGCCTTATCTCGTCTCACCGTGGACGATCTGAGTTTACTTACTTGTTGTTTACTTAGGTGGCATGTAAACCGATCATTTTCGAGCAAATAGGCAACTCGCGCCTTTATTTCGGCCGGTGGTTTTTGCGAGAAGTCATACAGGTCCTCAATCATGTTCTTGCTCTCTGAAACTAGATGTGACCTGGCGCTAGACTGCCTCGATTTCAACTAAATGTATCTAATTAGCCGTAATCAGTCTCCAATAGGACGTTCTTCGTCAATTATAGGACTTACAAAAGTCATTGCCCGCCTTTCCATTACCCTATTTCCCCAACCTAACTTTCTAGCTGCCTTTACCCAATAACCTTCCAGAAGCGTATCGTTTTCGGCAGGCTTTACAAAGGGATTAACAAACCACGTATGATACCGGACCATATTTGCAGCGTTCTCAAAGATTATCCTCGCCTCACCCTGCAATGTATTGCTTTTGCCGATAGTGTGATAGGGGTCCCGATATTAGACTCTGGAAAGTCTGGATCAGCTATACTACGTCGTGAATGGGACGGCATAATTTCTTCCTCTTCAGGCATATCAGGAATATAGGGTGAGAATTGTGATGAATCGTCTCTGAGATGGCCGGAATGTAATTGTGCTGCCTGCTCTTGTGATGCAAGCCCCTGCGAAGGGCCATTTAGAACCCCCTGTGAAGGGCCATTTAGAACCGGCGTTGGGGTATCCTCCGTACTCTTTCTTATAAGCATGTCAATTGAAAAAATTATGAGATTTACTTACATATCTTAACCGGCTCCTGACTCTCCGTGGAAGTGGCTGCAGGAGTGGTTCAGTAGGACGTCGTTCGTCCCATCGGCGACGTCTAGGAGGAATGTCATCATCATCGTCAACATCTGTAGGTTGCTCTTCCTCAAAATGAACTCGTCGTTGTGTTTCCGGTGCTGGCGTTGAAATATCCGCGAAGGCTACCGGAGGTCTCGACGATGATGCCTGGGCTCGGGGGGCTAGTTCTACTACTCTGGTCAAGAATGGGATATTTAAGTCTTGGGAAGCTCACATTGGCCTCCAGAAGGTGTGACTGACCTCTGCTCGTATTTCCATTCATGATTGCGCGTTTATATGAAAGAACTAGAGGAGAAAAAGGAATTAGATGTAGAGATAAAAGCTCCGACAGGAATCGAACTCACGGCGTCGTATTGGGACGAACAGCGTCGTATTGCGGACGAGCAAGCTTTATGTTATTGTTACTACACGGACTCCTAGCTATGACCCAAGGTCCGTGAGAATCATTGGCATGGGCTCGGACTATCCTACAGCCATTTGGCTCCGAATGTCTCAAAGGCTACGTGCACGGATGGCTCCGAGCCGAATAGAGACTGTCTATTCGGGATTACTGGGACAGGCTTCAT